>MJUU01043188.1:54225-154702 GCA_002080025.1 Modiolus philippinarum
TATATATATATATATTTCTAAATGCAATTTATGTACCAGGAATTTTCAAAATTATTCGACATATACAGACCCTATAAACATGTCGAAAAGTCAAAAATAAATTAACACAATACAGAATTGACCACAAAGTAATAGATAGAAAAAATAAATTACAGCCGAAAGTCATTCTACCTATATTTTCAAAATGTCAGTATCTCGTTGATGTTAAATTAACAAATTCATGCAAAAAAGTATACAATGGACGAGTCATAAGAGATTGGTTCAAAAATAGTGAATTTGAGTTTTACAGGCGGTCATATCAACAACGCATGCCTTTTCAGTGCAGATCAGTTGATATCTAAAAACAGAACAAAATAGCACGCAATATAAAATAAACAAGACTTTTGCTAAGTGTCGCTGTTCTAACGGGAGGGTACCAAGATATTTGAACTATGATTGATCAAATAGATATTCTCAAATGTTCAAATTCAACTAAAGGTTTTGAAAATTATTATTTAGCATTCTCTTATAAAATAAATTTAAAGCAACAAAATAGCAAATATTTTATGTTATGAATGCATTAGTATTTTATTACTACATTATTTTTTGCCTAGCTTAACTACTTTTCAAATTTAATAATATAAAACTGTATTATTTTTTATCTTTTTATTATTCCGGTGGTTTCGCAAACCACATCAATGATTGAAATATCGTATTTAATTGCACTATATTTATTCAATTTCAACATAGTTTATTAAATTCATAACTTACATAGAATACACAATCAATCACATACAATAAAAATTATAAGGATTCGAAAACAAACTAATATATGAAATAAAAGGGACAACAGGAAACATCTACAATGACTGAATGCCGTAATCTGCCAGGAAACTACACAGGAAAAACACAGATAAGACAAGAGACAAACGTTAACAACGATAGAAACTCGGGACAATCGGACCTGGTATCGGCACAAGCAAATGCCAGCTGTCGTCCCATTGTTGCAATGTACCAACTGCCTGTATAATCTATATACTCATGGTACCTTGCTGCACCAATGGGACGCGGTAGTAAAGCTTATGCGTATCCCTGCATACGACAAAGAAGTAACACATAATAATTTTATGCATGTTTGTGACAATATGCTTTCTATTGTAAAAAACAACTTTTTAGTGTATTTATATAGGTTTACGGAGGAAACTAACAGATATTATATTTAATTGACAAATCTCTTACTTTTCAAAATAATTTTTTGCACTCGCAAGAAAATATCTTTATTTTGATGAATATTTAAAATTCCCGATTCGTATAAAAGCAGTTTAGAGTCAATGACAATAGAACTTAAGTTCGTTTCGGATGTCTGCATACTTTGGTCATTAGAGTAAATATAGGCTGTGGTTTCTAATTGCACTATATTCCTTTTGCTTTTTAAATGTTGCTTCTTGATCTTGACTACTTCAACTAACTTATACATTGTATACTTAACATGCAAACATCAGATACAACAGATGAAAGAATGAAGATACAAACCAGTATGTAGACATTTCTTCAAATCAAGTGCGTCTACGATGTCTTGAATTTTTTGTAGCTTGTCTGCTTTTGGTATGTCTTCTGAAATTCTCAACATTGCTGCAAACTATAAAAAAAACTTCAGATACATCACAACAATTCTAATTAGACAGTATGTAGGTTTCATTCATCATGTATAAAAATCAACAACTGAATAAATTTTTGGCAACTAAATAATTAAATATGAATTTCTAGAAATAAGATTTTAATCTATTTTTTTCCTCAATGGCAAATTAACTTAAGTTTTGTATTTTCATTGGCACTCAGAGTATGCAAGTGAAAAATTAATTCAAACATATAAATGGAATAAAAAAATAACAGTATATGTAAGTGAAAAATTACTTCAAAAATATAAATGAAGTAGAAAAAAAACAGTTTATGTAAGTGAAAAATTACTTTAAAAATATAAATGGAATAAAAATACTGTATAATGTTATACTGTCTTGAAAATACGCTGCTAAATGAAAAAGACTATCCATAGATTATATAAATAAAAAAAGAAATTTTTACTAGATATTTAGCGATACTTAGACAAACAAGATGTAGAGTGGAGCGATTTTCGTTCTTTTTAAGGTTCTTCTGATTTTTTGTCAAAAGCGAAGATACATCATTCTGATCTTACGATTAAAATGGTTACAAATAAAAGAAATAAATGGCTATATAAAACAATTAAATTGAAAATGTCATGGTCTAAGTATACAGTAGTAAAGAAAATAAAGCTTTAACGGGTGGATTTTGGGGAATTTGAATGAGATATGAATCTTAAGAATCGATAAAGTAAATCAAAATTTGGATTAAAAGTAAATTGGATCCAACTGAAAAAGGCTTAAACGTTGCAACAACGAATAACATTGAAAGCAGCATGCAAATATAAAATTCAATTTTTTTTGTCTAATGCTAATCTGGCAACTGATATTGTCAATTTTATTCAGCATCCTGTTTGTTTTTTTACTTTGTTTTTCTTTGCACAAACATAAAGACCGACAATTAAATTGTCTCATGATAAAGTACCTCCTGTTTGATTGCAAAAACGTGTCTTTTAATCGTTACTTCATCACGTGACAATTTTACTATTCAAAATTACCGCTGGTCAAATGAAGCAGTTTGTTTTTTTTTACTTTGTTTTTCTTTGCACAAACATAAAGACCGACAATTAAATTGTCTCATGATAAAGTACCTCCTGTTTGATCGCAAAAACGTGTCTTTTAATCGTTACTTCATCACGTGACAATTTTACTATTCAAAATTACCGCTGGTCAAATGAAGCAGTTTGTTTTTTTTACTTTAATTGTTTTTCTTTGCACAAACATAAAGACCGACAATTAAATTGTCTCATAATAAAGTACCTCCTGTTTGATCGCAAAAACGTTTCTTTTAATCGTTACTTCATCACGTGACAATTTTACTATTCAAAATTACCGCTGGTCAAATGAAGCAGATGCAATGAACCGCAAGAGAAATGTTTCATATCTATGGCACTAGTAATTTAGCTAATTTCACCGCGTATAATCTCCAACTTTTATGCGGCCAAGATTCTGTCACTATGGACAACAGGAAAAAAATAAAGCAAATACAAAAGAAAAGTCCAAATTTAAATGAAAAACAGTAAATGGGTAATATTTGCACCATAGAGGGAGAAGAATTCGACCTAAAGATTGCGTATTGAGTTCGTTAATAATTGCAATTTCTATATTGTCAGTCATTTCGAAAAGTTGCCATATCCTTCGGCGATATCTTCAAAAAAAAATCTAACCACTAATATAAAGTTCTCCTATAAGTGATGTCATCGAAACATGTACTTAACTTAACAACCACATTAACTGCCCGTGCAGTAACTCAAAACAAATCATTGTTTCCTTACTAGATAAAATACTGTATTATCACTTTTACTTACATATAAGGTTTCATACAGTGTCAAATTTGTCATAAATAGATCATCTTGCAAAACATAGGTTAAATTTCGCCGTAATTGTTTATTGTAAGCCAGTCCATTTAAAGTTATTTCTCCTGCGGCAACTGTTTCTCTTCCAGCAACAACATTTAGAAGTGTAGTCTTTCCAGATCCTATCAAACAAATGCAGTATTTTTGCTGTGATTTAACGCTTCATCATAATTGAAAATTAGCATATTATTTATCAAATTCTAAAGTTTATTCGTGTAAAATATTGCATATACATGTAGCGTATTTTGAGACAAAGCTTTTAAACTAACTACATTTGAAGCCGACGTAAAAGAAAAATCCAATGGCTTTAAGATATTTTTCCTGTGTAGTTCCCTTGCAGACCGTGACATGTAATTATAATTTCCAGCCATTGTGGATGTTTCCTGTTGTCCCCTTTATTTCGATACTCACATTTTTTTTAACCTTTTATCAGGAAGAAGACATCTTAACAGACGGAGAATGGGTTTTCTGATTTATGACCTTTTTATCCCCGCACTTTCGAAGAAAGTTCGGGGATAATGTTATACCCTCCGTCTGTCCGTCCGTCCGTCCGTCCGTCACACTTTTCTTGTGACTCAAACTCCTCCTACATTTTTGGATTTAGGGATTTAATTTTGTTGTAGAATTGTTGCATATAGTGTGCAGATGCGCAATAAGCTTTCGGATTTTCGATATTGGTCTCGGTGCAAACAAGAGGCCCCATGATGTCAATTTTTACACATGTGGCATGTGACACAAACTCCTCCTACATTTATGGATTTAGGGATTTAATTTTGTTATAGAATTGTTGCATATAGTCTGTAGATGCGCAATAAGCTTTCGGATTTTTGATATTGGTCTTGGTGCAAACAAGAGGCCCCATGATGTCAATTTTAACAAAGACCAAAAGATGTGGATTAGACACATGTGGCATGTGACGCAAACTCCTCCTACATTTTTGGATTTAGGGATCAAATCTTTATGCAGAATTGTTGCATATAGTCTATAGATTTGCAATAAGCTTTTGGAATTTTGGTTCCGGTTCCAACTTTGGTAAATTTCCTGAAAATGTCAAAGACACATATTTTTTTTTAATTTTGGCATATTATATTATATTCTGACAAGTGTTTGGTAAAAAGCAAAATTCTGGTAACTTACGATTCTGAAAGGCGGTTCCAATTTTGGTAAATTTCCTGAGATCAATTGGATTTCAAAAATATTTGATTCCAATTTTGGTAAATTTCCTGAAAGTCTCAAAGACCACTTATTTTTTGGAATTCTACCTAGCAACCATACTTAAAATGTTTGTGTAGTTTAGGACGAACATTTTCATCAATTGGATTTCAAAAATATTTGATTCCAATTTTGGTAAATTTCCTGAAAGTGTCAAAGACCACTTATTTTTGGGAATTCTACCTAGCAACCATACTTCAGAAAACATAACTGCAGGGAAAACTTACATTAAATTACCCTATATTGCAAAATGTGTCAAAATAATTAAGTTCGTGAAACATATGGAGTTTCTTTTAAAATTGGAGACAGGGTACAAATCATACCAAATACTATTATCAAATCATAACTACGTACACAAGCTGAGAAATTTTGGCGAAAAGTTTCATTATATGGCTATAATTTAAAAATCAAAGTTATCGGCAAACAGGAAGTAGATGAGTGACGGACTTCGAAAGAGGAGACACGGCACAAATCACATCTTTATACATAAGCTGAGAAATCCTAGACGAAATTTTCAATGAATGGCTACAGTGTATAATAGAAAAGATCAAAGTAATCGGAAAACAGGAAGTAGACGAGTGACCGAATTGAAAAGGGTAGACATAATACAGTTCATTTTATCAAAACTTTTCAGGCCAAATATCAAATCATTGCTACATATACAATATGACGAATCCTTGACGAAAAATTCCAATATATGGCTATTCACAATAATCAGCAAACAGGAAGATGAGTAAAGCATCTGAAGGGAGGAGACAAAAAAGAACAAGTGATACTAAAGTTAAGAATTAATTTCAAATCATTACTACATACGCAAGCTGAGATATCTTAAGTGAGGGACTTCAAATGGGAAAGACACTATACAACTCATCATACCAAAGCTTCAGGTCGAATATCAGATAATTACTGCATATGCAAACTGAGAAATATTTAGCAAAAAATTCGAACGTATTTATAGACGGACTGACGGGCGTACTTACATGTGACAACGGTAACACTTTTTTCCTCCTTCGCCTTACGTCAGGGGCATAAAAAGACAAAACAAAAGTCTATTTTGTATATTAATAACTTTAATAGACCATGCCAATTCATAAGAAAAAATGAAATTATATGTACAAAATTTGACAAAACAGTTTGATTCGCAAAATTCATCGACCAAAAGCATCTCATTTGATGTAATTTGACACTTTACGAAGATTGAAACACACTTTATGCAAAGTTATCGAAAACATTGGGTTGATCGATTGAAATAAAGATATTTTTCGACTCCGTCCCTAGCTGATTTTGCCTTTTCATTTAGTTCTCTTTTTAGCTCAACTGACCCAAAGGGTCAGTGTGAGATATTGCCATCACTTGGCGTCCGTCGTCCGTCTGTTAACTTTTCACATTTTCATCAACTCCTCTGAAACCACTGAAGCAAATTTAACCAAACTTTACAGGAATGATGTATGGAAGGTCCTTAACAAAGATTGCTCATTTCGTTCCGATTTGACAAAAAACATGGCCGCCAGCGCGGAACTTGTATTAAACATTGGACCCTATAGGAAAACATCATTTTCATCAACTCCTCTAAAACCACCGAAGCAAATTTAACCAAACTTTACAGGAATAATGTATGGAAGATCTTTTACAAAGATTGCTCATTTCGTTCTGATCCGATAAAAAAACATGGCCGCCAGCGCGGAACTTATATTTAACATTGGACCCTATGGGAAAAACGTCATTTTCATCAACTCCTCTGAAACCACTGAAGCAAATTCAACCAATTTTTACAGGAATTAAGTAGGGAAGGTCCTTAACAAAGATTGCTCATTTTGTTCTGACTGGACAGAAAACATGGCCGCCAGCGCGGAACTTGTATTTAACATTGGACCCTATGGGAAAAACGTCATTTTCATCAATTCCTCTGAAAGCACTGAAGCAAATTCAACCAAACTTTACAGGAATGAAGTAGGCAAGGTCCTTTACAAAGATTGCTCATTTCGATCTGATTCAACAAGAAACATGGTCGCCAGCGCGGAACTTGTATTTAACATTGGACCCTAGGGGAAAACATCATTTTCATCAACTCCTCTGAAACCACTGAAGCAAATTCAACCAATTTTTACAGGAATTAAGTAGGGACGGTCCTTAACAAAGATTGCTCATTTTGTTCTGACTGGACAGAAAACATGGCCGCCAGCGCGGAACTTGTATTTAACATTGGACCCTTTGGGAAAAACATCATTTTCATCAACTCCTCGGAAACCACCGAAGCAGGAATGATTTATGGAAGGTCCTTCACAAAGATTGCTCATTTCATTTCAATTCGACAAAAAAGCATGGCATCGAACATCGAAAACCCTGCTGTTAATTATTTTGTCAGGTGAGCGATACAGGCTCAGTCTCTGAGTCTCTAGTTTTTTGGTTAGTTTTGCTCTTTATGATATTACAAACTGTTGGATTTCGGTCTCTAACATATTTTGATTTGATCTACACTGAGGGGACATAAGTTATGGAAGAGCCACATGCAAAAACTAATTTTACAGTTAATTTCGATACTTTGTTTTTTATTAACACTGGACCGACGCCTCTGCTGGTGAACTGTTAGCCAGTACCTCGGTGCTACCCCCCCCCCCAGAAAAAAAGATTTTATCTTGAAACTTGAAATATATAATTTTAGCTCTAGCTGTCCTCAGCTGATTTTGGCTTTTCATTGTGATCTTTTTGTGTATTTGTTCTTTATAAGTTGTCTCTCTCAGATAAATTTATACCACTACAACATTGCCAGATTGCCAGATTTTATCTGGAAACTTAAAAAGATACAGTGTTTCTTAAAACTTAAATTGTCGCTTGAAACTGAGGAATATCTCACTCTTTTAAAGTTCTACTTTTATTTTTATTTTTTTTTTGTTTTGTTTTGTTTTTTTTATAGTTTTTTTTTGTTGGTTTTCTTTTTGTTGTTGTTGTTGTTCATGTTTTTTTTGTTTTTTGTTTTTCGTTTAGATGTTTTTGGTTATTTGTGATTTATTTATCAGATGTTACAAACTTCCGAGTTATAATCTACCAGAAATGTTCATTTGATCTGCACTGCAAGGACATAAGTTATCGAATTGCCATATGCAGAAATTAAACCGAGAGTAACACTTCGGAATTTTGTTATTTGCTTATCGTTGTCATTGTTTCAGCATTACAGTATTTGTTATAAAATTTAAATTCAATTGTTTTAGGTTTTAAAGCATAATGATTATAAAGCGAGTAAGAACAAAAGAAATTATTTCCCAACAAAAACAAAATGGAAAGTTGCCTAGCATGTACATAAATAGTTTTTTTACACATTTTTAAAACAGCTACCATTGTCTTGTTAACGGGAATAGGGGATCTATAAAGTGCTCAGAATTAAAACAAATTTCACAGCAAGGTTGCCTACCATATGAGAATTTTGGGATATTTAAAATGGTGACCATTGTAGTGGAAAACGAAAACAAGAAAGAAAAATTCCATTTGGATGACACTTTTAATTTTGCCTATCATGCACAAAGAATGACCAAATATCGATGACAATTTCGACATCTTATGTCTCTCCAGTACAGATCAGATCCAAATATTTGGAAGACCATAATTCGAACATTTGTAAGCTGATAGAGAACAAATGACAAATGTACATGGAAAACCAAATCCAGTTAATAATACATCGGCAAACGAATACCGAAGCAAACATGATTAAAGGGGGAATTCAAAAATGAAAAATCCGAAAATCATGGCAATTCATATCCAAAAAGGATTGAGACAGCATGACAAAGACAAAACAAATTAAGAAAAATGAACAAGAACTAAACTAGAGCACTAGCAGTGTGAACCCCTGCAAAAACTGAGGTATCATCAGGAGCTCCTGAATGGAAAGCATGATTTTCTCAACGCCTCGCACCCGTCACTCTGCCAGTGAAAAGTCCGCTTTTGTCACAGTCGATGTTTGTCATTCCGTTAATGAACTCTGGATCTATCCAAAGATATCTCTTCTCTTCTGTGAAATAGAAACATTGTAACGGTCTGTCAAATCATGGTGACGACCGTAAAACTTCTGTAGTGACAATTGCAACAGTGACTGAACATACCCTTGATTTATAAGTTTTTGAGACAGTAATTTTTCCCTGTTGACAAAATCGCCGGACGAACTACAGGCACGGCAGTAGCGAATGAGTTGTGAAATGAAGACGCCATATGCCGGAGATGTGGGACTATAACTGCTCAAAAACGGTAAGTTCGCTATTGGAAAGTCGAAATCATCTCGCTTGTAAAGTTTTGTTTTCAGACGTACAGAGTTGTCAACGTACAGGTATAGGTTCTCGTATGATGCTGATGATTGGGTATCACTGGTCTCATTAATCTCAAATTCATTCTGGTATATTAAATGAAGGTTATCCTTAAATTTAGGATTGTGTAGAACATCATCTATATAGAAGCTGAAAAAGGACTAGGCTAGCATTGTTTTTTTTCTAAACTAGCCCTTGTATGAACCTTGCTTCAGATAATAAAGAAACAAATCTTCTATAAGAGGCGCACAATTAGTCCACATAGGTATCCCTATTGTCAGTTGGAAAACTTGTCCTCAAAATTCTACAAATATGTTATCAATCAAGAACTCCAGGATTGCGATGACATTCTCCTCTGTATACGTTTTGTATGAATCAGTGTTATGCTTACCAAAGTAAGCCCTGTCTTTACCTATCACCAAATATGAATATCTTTTTTTCACCCTGTTTGGTACAGAGAGACAGATGTATTAAATCCCGGAGTTCTGACTTTAGCTTATCATGTGGAAGAGTAGTAAAGAGTGTAGAAAATCAAATGTTCTGACGTTGTTGTAATGGTTGAGTTCAGTTGAAGATTGATATTCTAATAAATCGTTTGAGCTTTTTAATCATCCAAATCTAATTTACTCCACGTGTTGAGTACACTCTATCACTTTATATCTTAGGTCATCTTTGACTGCAGTAAGTAATGAAGTTAGGAGCTTAGAGAGGGATTTTGTTGTGCATTTGGCAATGCATTTCTGTTTGTAGGGATACTTATTTAACATTAGTTCCCAGTAGATACAAGACAGGTTGTTGTTCTCTTCAATCAATTTGACACCCAAATAAGACAATACTGATTTCTGATTATTTAGTTTGTCCTCCCTTGGTACTGAGTTTGTATGTGGGGTTGCCAAATAACTAAATACCGAAGTTACTGTGAATTTACTTTCTGCATATGCGCATTTCGACAATTTATGTCTCATCAGTGCAGATAAAATCTAAACATTTGGAAGATCAGAAACTCAAAGATGTTTAAAAACTGATAGAGAACAAATAACCAATATGATCTAAATGTAAAGCCAAAATCAGCTAAGGACAGAGCTTTGCATGAGGGAGATACTCCTTAGTTTTCAACAAAATTTACAAAAATTTAGATATTGTAAGTTTCCAAATATAATCGATTTTCGGGTCAGCACCGAAGTACTGACTACTGGGCTGGTGAATACCCTCGGGGACTAACAGTCCACCAGCAAATGAATTGTCAATGTCCATCTCCTTCACTATAAAGTCTTTAGCAGATAAATGGGATGTTGTTTTGGGCCTTGTCAGCTGGTACAATAACATAATTGTCATGGAGAAGAGTTTTTCCTACATCGGAATCCTCGAAAATAATTTTTGAATTGGGGCTCATGGTTGTCTTATGGCGCCTCATTCAGAGCTATAATACTTAGTTTATAGCAAAATTGTCTGAGATTTTAATATTGCAAGTTTCAGAATGAAACTCTGATGGTCAGCGCAAAATTACTGAACACTGGATTGATGATTACCCTCCCCTTGGAGACTATCAGTCCATTATCAGAGGCTCGACTCAGTTGTAATAAATAGCAAAATATCAAAGTTTCTGTAAATATAGTTTCTTCATATGGCTATTTCAGCAATTTATGTTTCTTCAGTGCAAATCCAATCAAAGCATTTATTTTTTTCAAAAATATTATTTTTGAATTGATATTAGCAACAATATCGAAATAATGCCTACCATTGCATTGAAAATATCGGGAGATCGGGAGAGTTCTAATCAAAGTTTCATAAAACATTACAGATTTTTTTTAGTAACTTTAGTCTTAAAAATGATAAGGGAGTATTAAAAGACTATCTTACCAGTTCCCTCCTAAAATTAATCAACATTTCTTTAAAATGACCGGGTTACAATGATCACTATTTGGTTATTTACAAATTCCATAAACCATGTTAAGCTGGCTTAATGCATAAAGTTAACTTTTCAGGAATCCTGTTTCTGCAAAAACTGTGCATTTAGCTGTCTTATCGTCCTGGATTGGTTGGAAAATTCATTTAAAATTCATTGTATCTATGTCTTTTATCTGACAATTGAGATATAAGAATAATTTTTCGTCTTACCTGTTGGGCCCATAATGGCTAGCAATTCCCCATGTGTTGCCATGAAATTGACGTCATGTAGAATTTGCTTGTCTTTAATGCACACACATAGCCTCCGGACTACAAGAGTATCGTTTTTCGATTTGGTCAACATGATGTAGCCGTGTTAAATGCACTTTAACTCTGTAAAAATACAAATTATAGAAATATCATTCATCAAAATAAACTTTAAAAAGTAAACCCGCACCTTCCAACAGGACCAAAGTCAGGGTACCTTCGATGAATACCTAGCTGTGCCGTGGATGTAAGTATATCACCAAAGACAACATCAGCGAGTTACTGTAAGATACTAATTTTACTATTTTTATATCTCCCACCGGCGATGATGTCCTGTCTCAAACCGTGTTATTTTTTTTTTTTGCTCTGATGCCTATTATTCTTCCGTGTTCCGTCGCAATGTTGTGTGACCGATTTCTCGAACACCAGTCTATATGAAATTTTAGAGGATGGTAGTTACTGGTGCCTATATGATCCTTATAGTATTGGAATTTTCAAAGTCGCCGCCGTCGCCATGAAAAAAGTGCTAAGAATTGGATGATTGTTAACTAAAATGCGTAGAATTGTCTTTAGTCTCCAAGACTGCAAAATGGCGACTGCTGCCATAGATGGTATCGACAAAAAGCCTTCAAAGACTTCAAAATTGGATGAAAATTTACAGGAAGGGTGACTAACATGTTCTGAATTGGTTTGTGGTCTCAAAGACTTCAAAATAGACACCGTTGTCATGGAACCTAAACATTGCAAGAAACGTCAAAGATCTCAGAATTGGGTATACTTTCTCATGGAGGTTGCCTTGCATGTATGAAATTTATTTCTGGTTTTAGTATTTTTAAAATGACGAACATCGCTACTCACACCCTATTACCGGCAATCCCATCTACAGTGGCTATCCCGCCTGCAGATTTGTTAACAACTTGACGACAGAAGAAGGTGATGCTTTCACTTACAAATAAATCATATTAATATTCAATAATATATTTGTCTTTTATGCTTTAAATGTAACTTACATGTATATGAATATTCATGACAAATACTAATTAACGATCTTTTGAAACTTCGGAGATTTTGAGGAAGAAATTCGCAATTTTCAATTTTATTGCTGAAAATCTGCATTAAAACACTTTTCATCTAAAAAAACGCCTTTATAAAACTTAAGAATTTCGACGCTAATGTAATGTACAACATTTGATCTATTGTATATGAAATCTAGCTTTTCATTTAGTACTGCATAACGGCGGAATCCTCATTTTATTTCCAGCTCTTGGCAATCCCGAACAACAGGTTTTAAAATTATTGACTATCACTGAAAACAGATAGTGACGATCCAAAACGATGAACTAAGCTTAAAAGAAACAAACAAAATTATTTGTATTTAAAGAGGGTAGCGTAGTAAACATATTGTTTCAACTAGATATATCTTTTTTCATAAATTGGTAGCCTTTATATGTTACCGGAGCTTTCATCGAGTTCCCGGCAAAATATAGCAATGCTGACCACATAAATTCCATGAACAAGAGGTTCTCAAGAGCCTGTATTGCTCACCTATAGCATAAATTCTAAGAACAAGAGACTCTCAAGAGCCCGTATCGCTCACCTGGAGCATGACCAATGAAATTAGTAAAAAAAAAACGTTGTTGTTAAAGGGTCTTAATTTCAAACTATGTAAAGAAACATTTGTGTCAAATTGTCCAACATTTAACCATTTTTCCCTGCTACCTGCTTTCTTGATCAGGACTTCATAAATAATTCATGCCATATTTCTTATAAATGCATTCAGAAGTTCTATAGAAGAAGATCTTTGTATATATTTCTCATAGGGTCCAATTTAGAAAATTCCCTGCTGGCAACCATGTTTGGTGAATATTCGACAACAGAGTAAAAAACATTTAGTCATGGACCTGAACAACATATTTTTGCAAGGGACAATCTAACACTTTTGTGGCAAAGTTTGGTTCGAATTGTCTCAGCACTTTCAGAGGAGATCTTTGAATGTCTTTTCCAAAAGGGTCCAATGTTAAAACTATGCTCCCCGCTAGCGACCATCTTGGATATAGCGGTGGCCTGAAAACACACATTTTTTGCAAAGGACAATCTTAAGACTATCGTTGCCAAGTTTGGTACCAGTTGTCTCAGCAGCTTCGTAGAGGAAGATCTTTGAAAGTGTTTCCCTAAGATCCAATGTTAAAATTATTTTCCCTGCTGGTGGTAGTCTTTGATATAGCACAGATACGAAAATCAACGTTTTCATTTTTTGCAGAGGACCACCTAAAGACTATTTTTGCCATGTTTGGTTCCAATCAGCTCAGCAGAATCAGATGAGAAAATCTTTGAATATCTTTTCCCATAGGGTCCAATGTTTGTACAGTGTTCCCCACTTGCAGCCACCTTGGATACAGCGCTGACCTGAAAAACATTTTTTTTGCAGGGGGACCACCTAAGAACTACTATGGCCAAGTTTGGTTCCCATTGGCTCAGTAGTTTCGGAAGAGATCTCTTAATGTGTATTCCAATAGGGTCCAATGTTAAAACTATGTTCCCCTCTGGCAGCCATTTTGGGTAAAGCGTTGACCTGAAAAAACATCTTTTTTTCGCAGGGGACTACCTAAGAACTATTGTGGCAAAGTATGGTTCTACTTGTCTCAGCACTTTCAGAAGAGGAGAATATATTTTGAATGTCTTTTCCCATTGGGTCCAACGTTAAAACTGTGTTCCCCGCTGGCGGCCATCTTTGTAGAGGACCACCTAAGGACCATTATGGCCAGGTTTGTTTCCATTTGGCCCAGTAGTTTCAGAGGAGAAGATTTACGACAGATGGACGAATTTTGGAATGAACTCATCCATCTCATCTTACTGAACATTTATACAAAGTTCCGGTAAATTCTGCAATATAGTTCTTAGATATTTAATCCTCAGTTTATTGGAGGAAGAGTAATAATAATAATAATAAGAAGAAGACTTCGTCTTGGGTGACATAAAAAATAAAGAAAACAGAACAATACCACTTACGTCCGCGGCGACATAAATACGAAAAAGGAATAAAAAAAGAAGAAGTCGCACTAATTTATGATTTTTAGCAAGAACATGCTGATAAATTTCAATTCTTGCAAATACCATTTTTAAGGTAGAACGGTAGCCCTTTGTGATTTAAGCATGGATACATCAATATAATGCACTGGATGAAAATAGAAAACGGGGTTTGGGAGATGATGGGGTTATGATCAGAGGAATTTAATACAGTGTTGAGAGGTGGGAGGATGGTAGGCGCGGGAGATTAAGAAAGTGGGCTAAGATTTCGGAAAAAAAGTGGTGAGATTTGAATTGGTGGTTGCAGAGGGTGGGTTATTAAAGTGGATAAAAAGAAGGTGGAAGAGTATGAATACTTTTTCACCCCTATTCATAGCTAACCTTCGTATCCTATTCATAGCTAACCTTCGTATTTACTTTTCTAGCTAAGTCAGTCCGGGAAGTCAGTGAACCCGTTTTCTCAATATTTCAGAAAACTGAAATTTTTGTACTGATAAACAATGAAATGATATGAGGTTACTGCGAATTTACTTTCTGCATATGAGCATTTCGACAACTAATGTCTCATCAGTGCAGATAAAATCTAAACGTTTGGAAGACCAGAAAATCAAAGATATTTATAAACTGATAGAGAACAAGTAACCAATATGATCTAAATGTAAAGCCAAAATCAGCTAAGGACAGAGCTTTGCATGAGGGAGATACTCCTTAGTTTTCAACAAAATTTACAAAAATTTGGATATTGTAATGTTTCATATATAATCGGCTTTCTGGTCAGCACCGAAGTACTGACTACTGGGCTGGTGAATACCCTCGGGGACTATCAGTCCACCAGCAGTGGCATCGACCCACTGGTAACAAATAACTAAATACCGAAGTTACTGCGAATTTACTTTTTGCATATGCGCATTTCGACAACTAATGTCTCATCAGTGCAGATAAAATCTAAACGTTTGGAAGACCAGAAAATCAAAGATATTTATAAACTGATAGAGAACAAATAACCAATATGATCTAAATGTAAAGCCAAAATCAGCTAAGGACAGAGCTTTGCATGAGGGAGATACTCCTTAGTTTTCAACAAAATTTACAAAAATTTGAATATTGTAATGTTTCACATATAATCGGCTTTCGAGTCAGCACCGAAGTACTGACTACTGGGCTGGTGAATACCCTCGGGGACTAATAAGATATTAAATAAAAAATGAGGGAAAACTCGAATTCAAAATGGGGAAATACTAACCGCACTGCCGTATAACCTAGGAGTCAACAAACATTTAACCTTAAGGGTTTTATGGTTTTCATACCCTGCCTCACAAAGTCGTAGGGTATAATGTAAAAACCTGAGTTATGTGTCCGTTCTTGAGTTCTTCTGTCTGTTTTTCCGTCCGTTTCCGTCGAAGGTAGTAGGGTGTGCTACTGAAAAGCAGTAGTAAAAGCCGTGGAAATTCGAATTACTTTGAATTTGATGATTTTTTACAAAACGGTTATTTGGGATGTGCAATCTAATATTCAGACTTCGCATTCTGATATGGGAACTAAGACTTATTATACTTCTGAATATTTGGATGAAGATATATATCTTTTGAATAGAATAAATGTCGCCCGACGTTATTTAAATACATGTATATTCTTACAAACATGTTAAGGCTCGAAATAAAAAATTCAAAGTAATATCTTTAATTGGCTTGGGGTCTGCTCTAAAAACTTCCAAAGTTTATACAAATAAAGTTCTTGAGGTCCACTGCAGTCTAGTTGATGAAACAGTAGAGAAAAAAATAGTTGTATTTGTCTACATGAGTACAGCTAAGGTCATTACTATTATCTAAGGAATGCATCCGTGTTTTTTCCTGACAAATGGTTTTAGTTTTCCAAAAATTAATATAATAAAAAATATAATAAAATAATAATAGCCGAATCAAAAACTCAGAAGAAAATGACATTGTCTTAAATTCTATACTTGTCTTAATTTTTGTAGATGGAAGCAAATGGCCTTACTGTGGGGCAAATTCAATAAATGTGTCACATATCCTGACCTTATTGACACAATCAAAAAGGCACGATATGACTGAATATACCTACCTTTGAAAAAAGATGACAAGTTATTACATTGTGTGTGATTCTACACAGTGTATAGCTTGTTTCTTTAACTTATGATGACAATGAATAAATTTAATACAAAACGCCTTTAAAAATACGTGACAAACTTTCAAGTTGGACAGATTTTTTGCATCGGTTCTTATAAACTGTGTGTTTCCAACATTGCAAACTGTATGTATTTTCACAAACAACTCATTTTGTTTTAGTTTTCAAAATCATTACTTGAACCCCCCCCCCCACCCCCCGAAAAAAAAATTAATACAATATAAAGAAGAACCTAAACTGAAAAAGGAAATCTACATATGACAAATCGATGCAAGAGACCTTGAGTACATTCAAGTCCAAGCCTGATTAGGAAAGACCTTTGAAACAGGCTTTTTTTTCAAACACATCACTGAAAACAAACTTGTTTTAACTGTATACATAATTTTTGCATGGTTCATATATTAAAAGAGATGTTACTGAATAGCTCGTGACAACCACCGATGCATTAAGAATAATAATTGGAGCATGTAAAATACATAATTATTTCATATCAGTTTAAAATGAACTTACCAATTACCAAATTAAAAATATATATACAATACACCCGTAAGGTAAAATTGATTAAAATAAAAGGTGGATCTTTCACTTTGAGAAGTTGACAGGCTGACATTTACTTAATGTTGACATATTAACGAAGAAAAATCTGGTGATCACAGTGACCAACGAAGATGAAATGAAAATTTACCTTTCATCCAGAAATCGTGACGAATAATATCGTATTGCCTTCCGTTTTATCCTGATAAATGCCTATTTAAAACTGGAAAATCAGAAATTGGCGACCATATGTAAGAGCACAGTGAGGTAAAACTTTCATGTATCTCTATATATAAAGATGAAATGAAACATCTGATACGTTTGTAAACTTCACTGCACAATATACAGAGGATATATTTCACTCTTCATGTTTCAGCAGTTTTGTAAAAAAAATACTTCACCTGTTTTAAGGTTATTCATTGGTTTGTGTCCGAAAACTAGATCAGGGGTGCTACTGAACATTAAATTGATGTCGAACAACAGTCCAGTGGTTTGTGCAATAGCAAAGAACTGTGGTATTGACATTAGCAATAAGCAATGAACAAAAACATAAACTGAACAATGAGCAAACTCTCCATTGTAAACGGAAACGTGTGTCATGTTGAAAGCAAATTGCTATTGACTTTCTAAAATATATCTTCAAATGAAAAAAATATTATTCTTTTGCATTTTTTTCCTAAAACAGTATTTATAAATAGTGTGATAAACTTGTGAACTGTACTCATTTAAAATAAAACAAGTTATGCCAAGAAAGCATGGTACACAAGTCAATTATTTCGGCACAGCATTTTGTCTTGTTTTTCAAAATATGTTGATCGAGTTGAACGCAAACAGCACAAAAAATAAAATGCAGCGAAATACAACAACATTACAAACTGTTAAACGTTGTGCCCTTATTTGATACCCCACGGCTTAATAAAGTACTGTAAGAATTTGTTTAAATAATATCATGTATTCTCATTACTAACCTGACAATCAGGATACTGCAGCAATATTGTAAAGGTATTAGTTATTAGTGTTCTTCTTCATCAGATCTTTCGTTGATGGTATAGTCAGATTCTTCAGAAATATAGCTTTCCTCGGACATGCTAGAGTCTGTTTCCATATCCTGTTGTCATTTTTGCTCTATATTATGTTGTGATTGTTTGTGACGAAGAAGATTGAATTTTCGATTGGAATGATAATAACAGCTATCGCTATGGTACATTCCAGAGGTCTCCACCCCTCGAGATTCGTTGCACGAATGTGAAAATTATAACCAGAGGCTCCCAGGAGCCTGTATCGCTCACCTGGCTTTCAGTTGCCACAATCAAGGTAACAATGCAAGTTATACAGTTGATCATCAGTTTCTCAAACTTTCGTAGGTCGAACACCACCAAACCACCAAAATCTTGAACTGTTTTTAAAGTCTGATCATGTTTTATTATATTTCTTTGTTGGGCTTTTTTGATAAAAAATGTCCTTGCTAAGGACCACTTTCGACACCAGATTTGAAGTCGAGACGTCATTTTGTAAATGGCAGTCAACAAACAATTTTAAACATTGGCTTTGAAGTCGCAACATCAATATCTATTTGGAAATCAAATTTCTTTGAAATCGGACGATGTTGAATTTTCCCGCCTTTTTTGGCGGCCATTTTGAAAATGGCGGTAAAGGAACAATTTTCAACATCAGTTTTGAAGTCGCCACAGCATGGCAAACCACTTAACCTTCATCTTCTATAGTTATGGAAATAATAGATGAAAAATACAAAAATTTAAAACTTCGGTGAAAAAAGGGCAATAACCCCTACAAGGGTTTATGGATTTTCTTCAAAATTTCAGGGTGGGTAGATCTTGATATGCTGAACATTTTTGCAATTCACACTTGACCTCTATCTGTTACAGTTTTTGAAATAAAAATTAAAAATGCAAAAATTTTGAAAATTTCACGGAAAAGGGGCTATAACTCCCAGACGGGTCATCATGCTGATCATTTTACCCAATGTCAGATTTTTGATATCTGTAACGGTTTTCGAGTAATTTGCAAAAAAAGCAATTTACCCCCATGTTCTATTTTTAGTAACAGCGGCCATGTTGTTTGGTCTACGGACATAAAAATCACAAACTTGAAAGAGCATACCCTGGTGATGATTCAGGCCAAGTTTGGTTAGTATTGGCCCAGTAGTTTCAAAGGAGAAGATTTTTGAATAAAAGTTAACGGACGGACGGACGGACGGACGGACGACGGACGCCGAGTGATGGCAAAAGCTCACATGGCCTTTGGCCAGGTGAGCTAAAAAGCGAAGCTTTAAATACAGCTTACAAGTCTTACTAGTCGCTTACAAGTATGGTTTCGACTGTGCTCGCGTGCTCAAGTCACTTTATTGCTGCTGCACCTTCTACATATTTGGTTATTTGGTTATGGCCTCTGCTGCTGCTGCTTCAGTTGATCTCAGATAAACGCCGATATAATCCTAACCCTAGTCCTTTCTATTACCCTAACCATAATAGTGGTATGGATTGAACTCAACCTTTATCTTTCATATAAAAACCTAGTCTTATCATATCTATTATCCTAACCCTATTCATTGTTTAACCCTAATCCTAAACATTATTTAACCCTAACCCTATCTCCAATCTAACCCTAGCACTAACCCTAGCACTAACCTTTGCACTAACTCTAACCCTAACCCTATCTAATCCTTACCATATTCTAAACCAAAAGATACAAAGACAGCACAGAAAAGAAAGTAGGACGCATACAAACAGGTGAGATCAAGTGCACCGGTAGAGTACGCAGCTTCTGTTTCTAACAATCCACTCGCCGTGTTGTAAAATCAAATTCAAAAGAGGACACAACAATCTTCAGCTTGAAAAGGGAAAGGTATGTTGTCATTTGGGAAACAGATATCCCTGAAGGGCTCATATAAGCGTGATGTCGACCGTAAAACGTCTGCAGTAATGACTTCAAATTCATACACTTGTTCAATTAGCCTATTCAATGGTGAGCTCTATCAAAGAAGTCACTGTATCGAACACTGGCCCTTGGATAGGGACTGAGTAAGGAGATTTAAATTCCATTTGCCGGCGCAGTAAAAGGAAAGTTGACAAGTGGAAAAGTTTGTCATACGACTTGGTTTTTGTCAGGTTTCATATGAAGGTCAAGATATGAGGCCCATTTGGAAGTGTCAGTAGTAACCTTAATTTCGAGCTTAGACCAATGTAATTTTTGAACTGCTCACCATTTAAAGTTTGTTTCAGAGTTTAGTGATGAAAGTTTGACCCATAACATTTTTTAACATTTATCACTTGATGACTACTGTACGACTGAAATATGTTTAGACAAGATATGTTTTTTAATTTAATCTTCTTATCGAATTTCAAGATAAACTAAATACTCCTGCACAAGGATATCAAAATGTAATTTCAAACATATAATGTGAACTGCATAAAAACGCTATAGACATAAATCATGTTCAAATTTCAATACTATTCTGCTGTGTCTTGCGGACATATTTAGTTCAGTGCACTGTTGCAATAGCCCGCTTCGTTGCTCTTGCTAATGCAACTAATCCAGAATGACCATACATTCGTCGACAAAATCAAATATTTTTTCCTCTTTACCTTAATTACGAAAAGTAATTTTTATTAAACTAAGTAGTTTTGGCATCTGAAATCCAAGTATTCAGTTCTATTGCTGCTAATGAGGAATTAATTTCCGAAATGGCCATACAGTTAATTAAAATTATTGCAGTTGGAGTTAACATATGTGTTATGTTCTCATGTTCATTTACTCCATATCCTTTCGTAAAATATCTAAATGGTTATTTTCTTAATTTACGACTTTTAAATAACAAAAAAGGTACACGATACAGTATTTTATTAAATGTTTACCAGATGTCTATGATAAGTCTTGATTATATACGTACAAGTTGTCCAATATTTCGACGACATAAAATTCCACGAGTTCCAAGGACCTTATTCCGAATTTTACAAGCGGTATATTTATTACGTTTTTTTATGGTCTCAACAGAAGGGAAATCATTTGTTGATTTCGTATCCTTCAATTATTCTGCCATCAAATGCACTTTTACCATCAGCGATTCGGAACTTTTTTCTCGATTAAGCTTGCAAATTTCAGGACAATGCCATCAGTACATCAGTTTGTTATAAACCCACTGATGCCCATTGTTATCTCAACTGCAATTCTAGTCATCACTTGTCCTTTAAATACCATCCCGAAGTCTCAGTTTCTGGGACTTCGTCACCTTTGCAACGATAATACTAATTTCAGGGTCCAATGTGAGAAAATGTACTCGTTCTTCTTAAGTAGACAGTACCCAACACTCGTTCTTTACAAGGCTCTGGACTAAGTCTCTAAACAAAACTGGACTAATACACTGAGGCCAATAGTCAACAAGACAAATGATCGTGATCCTTTGGTAATTGACTACCTTCCGCACAATGTTGCCATGCGGAACATCATCTTGGAAAATTTCAAGTCCATTGTCCTATCATACACAGAAATTGCTGAGATATTTGGATCTACTCCCATTTCAGCATTTCGGAAAGATAAAAGATTGAGGCAACATTTAGTCAGCAGCTCGTTTAAATCCAAGACAAATATCTCTAAAGCTGTCTGCAGGGGAATAAGAAAATGAAAAAGGCCTAGATGTAATACTGTTCCTTTATATGGGAAACTACTGAAGTACAGTGTCCCAATAATGCGTTCACCGCCCAAAACGGATTCATCTGCATTACCGAAAACGTTGTCTGTGCTAATATTCAGAGCATTTCCTGTGGCAAACTGTATATTGGCCTAACGTGTCACCGTCTGGGTGACCGTTTTGCAGAAATTCTGCGGTCTGTTAGAAACAGCAGTGACTGCCAAGTCAATAACCATTTCTGACTCGCAAATCATCTGATTTACCGAGAACGTAGTCTGTACCATTCAGAGTATTTCCTGTGGCAAACTGTATATTGGCGAAACGTGTCGCCGTCTGTGTGACCGTTTTGCAGAAATTCTGCGCTCTATTAGAAACAGCAGTGACTGCCTTGTCGATAACCATTTCCGACTAGCGAATCACAGTATTTCGGATGATCTTATAAAAATCGACGGAGCCATGAAACATAGACAAGAACTCGAACTGACAGTTGAGCTATCTATCTTCTTGGACGTTTCAGACCTTCAGTCTTGAGCATCAAGGATCTTTCGAACCAGTAATCAGCAGTTTTACATATATATTCAGTTTGTCATATCACTTTATTTTGAAATTTGTTTTTATTATCAATTTCTTCATAAATTTTGGTCTATTTTTTCACACATCGACAGTTTTTGTCTTTTTAATTCTTGTCATCGTCAGTCATTTTCAGTTTGTTTCTTTCCGTTCCTGCCCCTTCCCATAATCATTGCCACTTTATATTGAATGTAATCAAGGTCGGCTAGCTTTATCAAATTTCTCGGCTGGTTGCCCACCTATCTTACCTTGATTTTATTTTCTACATTTCATCTAGCGTGTTTACACGTGTTTTACATCCCCCTCGAAGACGACTTTGATAAAACAAATATAACGTGGAATAAAGTTCCGAATATAAATGGAAATACATGGAAATACGGCTCTCCGTAATTCCAGTTCTTATCTACTGAAAACATACGAGGTATAATTTCGATGTCGGAATCCAACTGTCTAAAAATTTTCTAACAAATATTGCGTACTATTATACTATTGTACAAAAAAATATTTTTAGCTTTTTTCGAGTGTCACATATACTTTCGGGAAGGTAGATATACCAATATCAGTTCTTCCATTATAGTGTGCAGGTTGGGCTCACATCTCGAAAACATCATGTTGTTTTGCGTATATACTTTAAATTTGATATGTCATATCATTAATACATCTTTTATGTACCAGTGCTTATAATTCGGCCAACTACCCAACTCAGTAGAGGTGCTTACTTTTATGGATTTTCCGTAATTTCTACGAAATTTCATGTAAAAATACGTAATACGGATTCACATTGCCATTACAAATGTATACGGTTTATAATTCACCATGAAGTTAATTAAGACTTGTTTCCGAAATTTGGCCATCGGTGTTACACAACGTTTTGTTAAGCTCCAGTTTGAATGAGGTCTCTGTCGAAACAATCCTGCCGGGTGCTCCAGTCCCCAAAATGATGATAATGGAAGCTTCGAGCCTGCGGGATAGTCAGATTATAATACAGAAAGCTAAATTTCCTGCCCCTACCCATTTTTCCATACAGAAAGACTAAACCAAGAACAATTGTAGACAAACTGTGTGGAGCATAGCCAAGCTCTATGCAGTATAAAGTCTCATTCTATGTTTCTCGTGGAAGAACACACTTACTATGGTCGTATGAATGGCTTCATTTTCTTTTGAGTTCATTAACTAGTTGTCTTGATTGAGCTGAAATATTGCTCACTGAACGTAAAGCTCTAATCAATCAATCAACCAAAACAATGAAGTAGTAGACATGAATTCCACAGATGCACGAAATGAAATAATGAAATGTGTTTATTTAATCTAAATATAAAGATAAATATGTTCATTAAGGCCATCATTTTAATTGCTTAGTCATACGTAGAGGAGTTTTCACAACTAAATGTCTTTTAAATAAAGAAAAAAAAAATCAAAATACGGATGATCATGGAAGCATTACTACTGGAATACGGATATGCATTTGAAACTAGCGAAAAATATTTTCTCACACATTATTTCACAATTTTAAAATTTATTTAAGCTCGAAATACTTGTGCCAGTATAATTGTGCTAGTCTCTTTCTAAACAAAATTCACGGAAAAAAAATGTGAAAGTCAATATACAGATAATCAAGACGTTAATTAAACATGGAAATCACAGTTATTGTGTCTGCTTCATACCAGCTACTTCAGTATTTATTAAGTATAACCTTTAGTGTATTACTCATGCCATTAATATAATTTTCTGATATTTAGTACCTTTTAGAAAGCAAGTACGGTGTGAACCCATACTATATTGATTGAACCAGATCGCCACGAAAAGCAGTAAGAACCCCAATTAATACTTGAGGTATTATCATTTGTTCTGAAATTGAGAGTGAAAGCGAGTTTTGATGTTTAATTGGTGCATTCACACTAAGGAAGACTGGTGGCTTCTTTCTAATAGGAGATTTCATTTAAACGTTAACCCAATCTTAATATCGAATTGACTTACAGCACCCTCTAGGTTGCAGTCGCCATAGACATCGTTTTTTGCATGGTTGATCCAGTGATACATTATACTAAACCCCAAGGCCCTATCTGATGTCTTATGTGCATGTATTTCTGTAATTTATATTCATTCTGACTTCTGTTTAAAGAAATATAAAACTACAATTGAAACTATTTATTTTAAAGCGCCTTTGTTGGTACATTGTAATGAGTCAGCTAAATTTATAATTTAATTTAAGCTAAATTTCAGAAAGACGCAAACCAGGATTACCTGTTTGCACCGCTATTATTGCAGCTGATGCGAATCTGTTAAAAATGTTTTGCATGAAAAGCGAGTGGTATTGTTTTTACCGTAGAAACAAAAATAAAGATGTTTTACTGCTTCCGAATTCAATTAATAATTTTAATGATTTGAAATTGCTTTGTTAGTTTGTTCAAATATGACACCCAAACCCTTTTCAATTGATATCTGCAAATCAAGGCTAGAAAATATTTTCGTACAATAGTACAAACAGTCAAAATATTTTCAAATAAGAAAATGTGTCCATGGGACACGGATGCCCCCGCCATACAGATATCGGCAAACAGGAAGTAGATGAGTGACAGACCTGAAAAGGAGAGACACAGTACAACTCATCATACCAAAGCTTCAGACCAAATATCAAATCATTACTGCATACACAAGCTGAGAAATCCTTGACGAAAATTTTCAATATATGGCTATAATGGGAAAAAATCAAAGTTGTCGTCAAACAGGAAGTAGATGAGTTACGGACTTGAAAAGGGGAGACACGGTACAACTCATCATACTAAAGCTTCAGACCAGATATTAAATAATTACTGCATACACAAGCTGAGAAATCCTTGACGAAAATTTTCAATATATGGCTATAATGGGATAAAATCAAAGTTGTCGTCAAACAAGAAGTACAGTAGGGTGCAGACATAACCTCTCGCCAAGTTAACTTGAACCAGTCATAAAAGCTCTTCTAAGTTAACTTAGGACCGTTTTCAAGTTAACTTAGACCAGTCATAGAGCAGTCATAAAAGCTACTCTAAGTTAACTTTAGAACTGTTCTAGAGCCCTGACTGCTCTGACCTGTTCTGGTCATAGAATCCTGACTGCTTTGACCTATTCTGGTCGTAGAGCCCTAACTGCTCTGACCTGTTCTGGTCATAGAGCCCTGACCGCTCTAACCAGTCATAGAATCCTGACTGCTCTGACCTGTCATGGAGCTCTGACTGCTTTAATGTTACAGCAATGGAAACGTTCAACATTCCCAAATTAGCGCTCGTCGTGTCCATCGAGTGCACTCGTCGTGTAACGCATGTGCGTGTATCGTGTAACGTTCTCCGTTCATTGCGTGTATCGTGTATCGTGTAACATTTGTTACGTGCATTTACTACTTTCATTCAAAAGACCACATGTTATAGATATATTTGCCTGTTTTTCTCTGCTTAGAAAAATTATTTATTTTCATGAAAATTTCGAACAAATAAATCAATATTTATTTCCACGACAACTGGGACTTATATAATATATTAGTCCCAGACGACAAGTAGGTTTGTTTTTTCTGGGACCTGGGACTAATATGAGCCCCAGGGACCAAGATTAAATTATTTATTTACAAAATCGCCCAATTCCCACCCCTGAAAATCAACTGGTCGTCCCCTTTATACTTCTGTTTTTGAAAGATAATATAGATATTTACAACTGCAACTTTACAACTTTAAAAAATATTAACATACAAAATATCACATGTTTTGGGCTATACACTATTCATGAAGAAAATCTGCCTTTTCTTATATATTTTAGGTTAAATTACAGAAAGTTGAAGTATTGCGGCCATCGATATAATATCGAATGAAGAAAATCTGCCTTTTCTTATATAATTCATCTTAAATTACAGCAAGTTGAAGAATTGCATGCATCATTTTAATATCGAATGAAGAAAATCTGCTTTTTCTTATATATTTTAGGTGATATTACAGAAAGTTGAAGTATTGCTGCCATCGATATAATATCGAATTAAGAAAATCTGCTTTTTCTTATATATTTCATGTTAAATCAGACCAAGTTTAAGTATTGCGGGCTTTGATATTATATCGAATGAAGAAAATCTGCTTTTTCTTATATATTTTAGGTTAAATAACAGAAATTTGAAGTATTGCGGGCATCGATATAATATCGAATGAATAAAATCTGCTTTTTCTTATATATTTTAGGTAATTAAATTACAGAAAATTGAAGTATTGGGCCATTGATATGATATCCAATGAAGAAAATCTGCCTTTCCTTATATATTTCAGGTTAAATTACAGAAAGTTGAAGTATTGTGGGCATCGATATAATATCGAATGAAGAAAATCTGCTTTTTCTTATATATTTAAGGTTAAATTATTACAAGTTGTAGTATTGTGGGTGCCTCATTTTAACGTGAAAATGAAATATGCACCTCTTCTAATATTTGATGTTTGTGGCTGTTTGCAGGATATTTTATCTACTACAGGACTGATTTTTATTCAGTTTTGTTTATTTATTTATCTAATTGTTTATTTTACAAAATGACAGAAATTTACAGTATTACAATTTTCGAGTACATAAAAGTGACTGTTTTCTGATAGTTCTGATATGGTTACGGCAAAATTGAAGAAAATTGGCGTGACTCAACGGGTGAAAAATGTGTGCGTTCGTTGTGTGAATCGTGTGCGCGTGGTAGGGAATATGGGACGTATCCATCGCTGTATTAAATTTTGAGTATTCACAGTTCTTGTATTGTTTTAGAGCTATACGACTAATCAGAGCAGTCAGGATTCTATGACAGGTTAGAGCGGTCAGGGCTCTATGACTGGTCAGAGCAGTCAGGGCTCTATGACAGGTCAGAGCAGTCAGGATTCTATGACAGGGTAGAGCGGTCAGGGCTCTATGACTGGTCAGAGCAGTCAGGATTCTATGACTTGGAGCAGTCAGGATTCTATGACTGCTCCAAGTTAACTTCAAGTTAACTTAGGACTGTTCTCATGACTGCTCCCAAAGTTAACTTGGACGAGAGGTTATGTCTGCACCCTACTGTAGATGAGTTACGGACTTGAAAAGAGGAGACACGGTACAACTCATCATACTTAAGCTTCAGACTAAATATCAAATCATTACTGCATACACAAGCTGAGAAATCCTTGACGAAAAATTTCAATATATGGCTATAATGGGATAAAATCAAAGTTGTCGTCAAACAGGAAGTAGATGAGTAACAAACTTGAAAAGAAGAGACACGGTACAACTCATCATACTAAAGCTTCAGACTAAATATCAAATCATTACTGCATACACAAGCTGAGAAATCCTTGACGAAAAATTTCAATATATGGCTATAATGGGATAAAATCAAAGTTGTCGTCAAACAGGAAGTAGATGAGTAACGGACCTGAAAAGAAGAGACACGGTACAACTCATCATACTAAAGCTTCAGACTAAATATCAAATCATTACTGCATACACAAGCTGAGAAATCCTTGACGAAAAATTTCAATATATGGCTATAATGGGGGAAAAATCAAAGTTGTCGTCAAACAGAAAGTAGATGAGTTACGGACTTGAAAAGGGGGGACACGGTACAACTCATCATACTAAAGCTTCAGATTAAATATCAAACCATTACTGCATACACAAGCTGAGAAATCCTTGACGAAAAATTTCAATATATGACTATAACGGGAAAAAATCAAAGTTGTTGTCAAACAGGAAGTAGATGAATTACGGACTTGAAAAGGGATGACACGGTACAACTCATCATACTAAAGCTTCAGATAAAATATCAAATCATTACTGCATACACAAGCTGAGAAATCCTTGACGAAAATTTTCAGACGTTCGTACGGACGGACGGACGGACGGTCGTCGGCTAACGACGGGGACATAAAAAGATACATTCAGGCATCATGGTGACTTCAAGATGAAGAGCAACAATATAAATTCTATTTCTTGGTTTAATAATGTATTTGTAGAGACTTTGTTTCAAGTGTATTTATTCCATATCCTTCTATTGTCAATACAGTCAAAAGATTTTCAAGTTGAAATTAGGGTTTCTAAGGTACATGCACGTCTAATCAAACAATAAAAGGAAAGCAAAGTTTGTTACTGTGCTTTACTTTCTGTAAGTTAATGTTGTTTTCAATGTAAAATTGCACATCCACAAAACTTTTAAGTACTTTTTACATAATATTTAGATGATATCTGTAGTTTTGATACATTACAAGATATACGACATATTTGTGTATTTAACAGTATCAATTTCTAACCATCTGTAATCCCATACGAAAAACATGTATTTGTTTACAAATGTTTTTGAATTAATTTTTTTAACGAAAGGATATTGAGTAAATAAACACGAGACCATTATACATATGTTACCTCCAACTGCAATAATTTCAATGAGGTGTACGGTCATTTCGGAAATTTATTCCCCCGACATCAGCAGCACTAGAACCCAAAAAAACGAAACGAAAGAAACGAAAACGAAGAAAATCCATAATTGAAAAAAAATCTTTTAAATGCAAAAAACTAAACGAATTCCAAATAATCAGTAATATCAAATATAACTACACTGGACGGAGTTGAATCTTTCGGTTTTACATGTAGAATTTACATAAATTTAGATAATAGTAATTAACGAAAGTGTACACATGAAATATTATCTAATGTACAAGTACAAAAAAATGTACACCATATCTAAGAAAAATAAAGAGCATACATCTATACCACAGGGAATTGTTTTCAGTTAGAATTGTTTTGTCATTTCATTCATTTCCTCTAAATGTGTCATCAAGCCAATGCAATGACGTTATTAATACAGACTAGTAAAAACACGCCTCATGCAACTAATACTAGTAAATAGGTATTGTTGAGATACTATCCTAAAAAGTTATGTTGTTCTTACTATCGTAATATTAAAACAGCAAATTTAAATGTCATGTGACATTTTAGCTGTTGGATATCCTTGTCTTATATTACAAGTGAGATAATATTATATAAATAACATATAGAATAGGGGGGACAGAGCAATTTGTTACCCTGAGAAAACATAGTCAACCAATGCAAAGAAGAGGTTGCAAAGTTTTTCGAGAAATACAATCTGTTCTGTCACTCTCCAGCAATATGGTATTTATTTTATCATACTTGATGTCTTTTGATTTCAATCATTATTGAAAATCATTTAACCATCAACAGAGAGAGTAAAAGTGGAAAAAGTCTCACTCTCTCAGCCATATGACAATTTTTGGGATTGTCGCTCTGGCAGCTTGTATAAACATAGGTAATCAACGATTACAAAGTTCGCCTCGTTATGGCACTTTGTCACAGTAACAAAATTTGATGTTGACATCACATTTGCATGCCTAAGCAAGGTTGCATGATCCTACCATGTATAGTGGCTGAGATCTGAACTTGCCTGAAAACTTGGACATAAATCACTCCTGCGTAAAACATAAGTCAAAGTGACCTACTTTTGCCTGGATGCTGATGTACCATCAGGGATGCATGCCTATTCAAGGTTACATTATCCTACCATGTACAGTGACTGAGATCTGAACTTGTCCAAAAACTTGAATGTCAATCAATCAAGCGGAAAATATAGGTCAATGTTGGATGCTGATCTATCATCAGAGATGGATGCATATGCAAGGTTACATGATCCTACCATGTAAAGTGACTGATATCTGAACTTGTCCGAAAACTTGGATGTAAATCAATCAAGCGGAAAATATAGGTCAAAGTGACCTAATTTTGTCTGGATGCTGATCTACCATCAGAGTTATATGCATATGCCAGGTTACATGATGGTACCATGTATAGTGACTAAGATCTGAACTCGTCCTCAAACTTGTAGGTAATTCAATCAAGCGTAAAATATAGGTCAAAGTGATCTAATTTTGCCTGGCTGCTGATACACCACCAGAGTTGCATGCAAATGGAAGGTTACATGATCCTACCATGTATAGTGACTGAGATCTGAACTCAGACGTAAACTTGAATGTCAATCAATCAAGCGTAAAATATAGGTCAAAGTGATCTAATTTTGCCTGGATGCTGACTTACCATCAGAGATGCATGCATATGCAAGGTTACATGATCCTACCATGTATAGTGACTGAGATCTGAACTCGGACGTAAACTTGAATGTTAGTCGTTCAAGCAGAAAATATAGGTCAAAGTGACCTAATTGTGCCTGGACGCTGACCTACCATCAGAGATGCATGCATATGCAAGGTTACATGATCCTACAATGTATAGTGACTGAGATCTGAACTCAGACGTAAACTTGATTGTAAGTCGTTCAAGCGGAAAATATAGGTCAAAGTGACCTTATTTTGCCTGGATGCTGACTTACCATCAGAGATGCATGCATATGCAAGGTTACATGATCCTAGCATGTATAGTGACTGAGATCTGAACTCGGACGTTAACTTGAATGTAAGTTGTTCAAGCGGAAAATATAGGTCAAAGCGACCTAATTTTTCCTGGATGCTGACCTACCATCAAAGATGCATGCATATGCAAGGTTACATGATCCTACCATGTATAGTGAGTGAGATCTGAACTCGGACGTAAACTTGAATGTAAGTCGTTCAAGCGGAAAATATAGGTCAGAGAGACCCAATTTTCTTGGAGGCTGTGAGATAGCCCAAGATGCACCTGCATACAAAGTTTGATGACCCTACCATGCATATTTGCAGAGATATATGCCCAAATACGGACGCGGACGTAGACGTAGACGTAGACGCGGACGCGGACGCCGGGGGTACTCCAATAGTCCCCTTCAACTTCGTTGAGGCGAACTAAAAATCTTACAAATGATAGATTGAATTATCTAATTAATTTTTGTTGAAAACGTATTATGTAGTATGGCGTCATTATCGCCATGGCTTGTTAATAAGAAGTGGCAAACGTTCAGTGGAGACTGATAGTACAAAAATCGTTCTTTCATTTTACTACAATGTGTGTCATCGGCTGAATAAGAGAAAAATAATCAAACACATATTTTTGAAAGCTCGGACACGCTTGGGTAAGATTTCAATGGTCATCTGACTAACTTGAGACTTTTTAGAAGCAAATTGAAATCTTATCCTCTTTTGCAGAGATTTCTCAAACTTGCACTCTCACGAGTTAACGTTCTTTTATTATCAGTATTTGTCACCTTTTCTGTTTTATCATCCATAGTCATTTTAGTTGCACAAAATGTTTTTCACATCCCCCATATTTCCTGTGTCGCACTCTATCCTGGTGAGAACAGCCTAATGCAATTTTGTGTCCATTTGATATCAAAACAATTGCACTTATTTTCTTCCTTCTTCAATAAAAAAAGTTTTAAAAATTTTTTTATTTTTTTTTATTAAACCGACACACCCTTTATTTAATATTAAATTTGATGCTTAGTCATAATCCTAACTGATCATTTTCAATTTCTCAAACTGTTTTTATTTATTTATTTTATTTATTTTAGTTTGGGCTTATTAATCTAATTAATGTTGTTGATATATATAATTAAAACTACAAAACGTGGCCATAATACAGTAACCGACTGAACATTTAGTTCTGACAGAAAATTTTGCTGCATAAAAATGTCTACTTCATTACCAATACAATAATAAAAGAAATTTTATGTTTCAGTAAAATCCTGATAATGTTCCAAATAATGATGGTATCTTTTCTATACTATATGTGTGTGTTGTTGACAGATGAACCAGTTTTGTTTTGCAACATGTTCCACTTTCTGGAGCAGGTTCACATCCAGTGCAGGGTTTATCATGATGAAAACTAATAACTGGACAGTTTTTTGGACGGTTACATCCTAACTCTGGAAAACAAGCAGCCATTTTGACATGATTCAATATTTCTATCAATTATAATATTTACATTTTTAAGAATATATTCGTTAAGAAATAAAGAGTATCTCCCCCCGTAGGAAGGTCTATCCTTTTGTTGATTGTTGACTTTACATTTTTGACTGGTGTTTCGCCAAATTACCAAACAGAATATGACGGAGCCGAAATCCTAAATGCAGAAAAAAGGCAAGTTGGCGCAAAGCAATCGCATTAAAACGCGAACCACACAGTACTTACTTTGTACAGACCTTTCAAAAGAAATGGTGGGTTTTATTGCGTAATCAATATATATGTGAATAATAAGTAGGGTTTCTAGTATAGTTGATTTTATTCATTTTCGCTGATCGATATTTATCTTTCTATTGAAATGGGTACATATGTACTCGAACGTAATGCATTTACAATTTAGATACTGTACTTGTTCTCTATCAGTTTAAATGCATCTTTCGATTTGTGGATTTCATATGTTTTGATTTCATCAGCTCTGAAGAGACATATGCAGAAAGTAAATTTACAGTGACTTCGGTATTTGATTATTTACCCCCTTGCTGGTACATATATTGAAGATCCATAATGCCAAACACACTAGGAGCCAAGTAAATTACATGTGATACATGTGTTGACGATTTAACGTAAGCATCAGTTACATTATTGAAGTTTTGACTTCATGACAAAGAACAAAAAATTGATATTCGTTAAAAAAAAATTCGTTGCAAACATTCAACGTGCTTTTAAAAATGTCCCACTTTTTTCAACTAAATTTATGTCTCTTATAAAAATTATCTATAGAATACTTAATTGAACCCATTCAATTGCAACTTACCGTCTGGTTTAACTGAAAAGTAACCAAAATATCCCTCATCATTACAGAGTTAAACCTTTTTTTTCTCACAGAAGTCTTGTATCCTGTTAATATTATTTCAATTTATACATTTGTGCTAATCAATGCTTCCATCAATATACCTACTTTTTTCAGAATTTTAAAATAAGTGTCATGATATATAGGCAAAAAAAAATTCTGTGAAGCTGTGATACGAATGTCAATGAAATACCTCAGGTATATCATTGAGAGAATAAAAAAAAAACTTCTAATGAGGATAATTACAAAATTACCTTACAGAATTGTCAAAGGCCGAAATCCAAAGGGCAAAAACCACAAAACAGGTACAATACCACCCCAAAAAATTGTCAACCGTAATGGCCCTGATCTTGTATACAGTCATTTAAAAAGAAATGGGTCAAACCGGTTTAATCGCGCGCCAAACCTCCCCTTCCATTGCAGAAGTGTATGCATGGACTTAATTTCTATTTTGAGCTATTTTCAAAGTATGCTGAAATGTCTTATTGGTGATGTCTACTATGCCATCATCTTTTATTGGGTAATATAAATACGGTGTACCCTAGGTGCTTTTTTTGGGGTCATTTTAATTTGGAGATCGGAAATAGTCTCCTTGACATTTACCCCATTTTCATTCTTTTTCATACATACATATATGTTACAGGATTGATTTGGTTAAATAGTTTTGCAGCCCTTTATAGCTGTAATTTTATTCAATGCCAGTCTGCGTGATTATACAGTACCTAGTAACAAACATTTTTGTAGATTGAGTTGATTTATTGATGTGATAGTGATCTGTTGAAACGATTTAGGAGAAGATTTTGCAGTTACCAAAGAAGTAAATTAAGGCGAAACTTTTTATATGATAAATAGAGTACTTACGTTTGCTTATTTCATCACCTATAGATTAAATAAATGTAAGTTAAATCACTTAATTGATGTTTTATTTCTATGTCCTACCATATTTTTCACTTTTGTCTGAAATTCATTTTCAAAATGGTACTCTCATCAAATTCAATACGTTTATCTACAACGTATAGAGAACTTACTACACAAAATTGAGACGAAGGACAAAAAATATGAATCTATCCGTTTTGATTATTGTCAAAGTTTCTTTCAATATAAACAATTCTCTTCTATGACGTTAAAAGGATTTCACACAAACCCTTGATCATTTGTTTTTCTGCGATCATGTTGTATCATTATACAATATGATCAAATTTATAAACTTGCATGTCATTTTTAGGTGAAGATAAAAGGTAAACATCTACAATAACCAAAAAATACTTAATACTTATTGACTGGTTTTGAGGGAATAGCAAGTTTGTTGTCCCCGAGACCCTGACTATTGACCGAGGCGTAGCCGATGTCAATAGTTCGGGGTCAAGGGGACAACAAACTTGCTATTCCCAAATAAACATTGTATAAGTGTTTTATTATACCGAAAACACAAAATTACAACTTTTAAATCATCTCATTTCTAGTGTCTTTTTCTTTCTCTAAATTTTGTATTCTTATTAAAACATTAACAATTACATCTATTTTCATCAACAAGATGTATTCTGCTGCAAAGTAAATAGTGCTCAATGTAATTTGCATTGCTAGCTGAGAGTTGTCACTTGGAAACAATGATGTCAGAGCATTCTGAATTGTCATCAGATTTTTTTATCCAATAGGAAAGCAAGAAAAAAGATCGGGAAAAATATTCATACTGCCAGTCAATAGTCTGAGAAACTATTGACAGGTAAAAAGTTACAAAATTGGAAAAGGTGAAAATAGTATTTTTATTTTTATAAATTTTAGAAGTAATGTTCATATACTGAGGTATAATAATATACACATATTTACTGGCTATGAGGACAATAGCAAGTTTATGGTTTCCCGAGTCACAACTATTTCCCGACGCGAAGCGGATGGAAATAGTTGGTGTCGAAGGAAACCATAAACTTGCTATTGTTCGAATAGCCAGTAAATAGGTGTTTTATTGAACCGAAATCGAACATCAAAGGTATAGATGTAAATAGTTCATCGTCCTATTTAATGACAAGTAAATAGTTCGTCGTCCTCTTAAATAAACAGTAAATACTTCATCACCAGTCAATAGTCATTGAAACTATTGATCGGCAAATAGTCTGTTTGTGACAAATGTGGAAAAAATAGTAAGATTAGGCACATACCAAAATAGTATGTTTGTGACAAATGTGGAACAAATAGTAAGATTAGGCACAGACCATTTCATTTTCTTGGGGGGGAGGGGGGTCAATATTTTTTTTGAAACATTTTCAGGTCCCAATTTTTGCCCCAAAAAATTTTCTGCTGGCCCTGATCCTGTCCATTGCCTGAAAAAAATTTCTCGGCTCGGGTAGAAATCCCAGGCCCCCTGAAAATCAAATGGTCCGTGCCTTATTAAATAAACAATTTATTTAGAAATAAATACTGAGGTATAATAAAATTACCTGTAAAAATCAACAAGTTAACTGCACTAGAAAAACACAAATAAAAGAAAAGTGACCAACGTAAACAACTATTGATAGCCGGACATCGTACCAACACTAACAAAAGCTAGCAGTGTGTTCGACCAATTAATAGATATCCAAACCTTTTTTCTGTTTATATACGAATGAAACCAAAACAGGTAGGCTACAACTCAAGATCTTGTCTCTTGCATTAAGACATAAATCATTGCCAAAGACGGTAACTGTCAATGATAATGTTGAATCCTGTGAAAAGATATCCCGAAATAATTTTGTAGTTGAAAAAAGCATGATTTTGATCTTTTGTTAGCTGCTTTTGAAAACAGAAATACGGTTTTAATTTACAGACACTACATGACAGGAATGATGTGTGGGTCTTATGTACAAAATGCATGGCTAAGTGTAATTCGGATAAAAAATAATTATGATATTCAAGGTCTTAAAATAACAACATATTAAAATACATTCATGGAATATTTTTCTTTCATTTTGAGGAAATTTAACGAAATCATTCGTTCTTGGCGACGTGAAATATATCTGAAAATGACCGTTTTCATTTGGGACACAGACACGTTATATCTTTCAATAATGTCATGATGATGGCCACATAATTTCTGAAGGGATGAAAGTAACAAGGCTTAACAAATCCCTGACTGCATAATACATGGAAAGTCCTTTATAAAGATTGCTCATTTCACTCAATGCGACCAAAACACGGCTTCCAGCGCAGAACTTATGTTTGACATTGGACCCTATGGGAAAAATCATTTTCATCTTCTCCTCTGAAACCACTGAAGCAAATTCATTCATGTACAGGAATGATGTATGGAAGGTCATTTACAAAGATTGGTCGATCAATTACAGTAACTTGGGTATTTTGTTATCAATTTGATCAGCCCAAAACATGGCCGCCAACGCAGAACTAAGGTTTAACATTGGACCCTATGGGATTGCTCTTTCTATTCCGATCACATTTTGATGATCTTCTCTGAAACCACTGATGCCAATTCAACTAAACTATAGCTCAACATTAGACCCTTAAATTATTAGGAAACGACTACCATTTTGGTCATCAGCATGCACATTGCTTATATTAAAAGCATTTTGTCAGGTTAGCGCTTCATGCTCTGTACCTGAGCCACTAGGTTAAGATAAACTTAACGTTTCAGAATGAATACAAACCATAGAAAAAGTATGATTAAGCTGCGACGAATCAGGAGGTAATATGGAGGGCAATTTCCTTTGTTAAGAATAAATCGCTAGCAGAATTACTAGCAAAATTTATAAAAATTGGCAATGTGTACATTGTATCCCATTGGAAATACCTTTTTGAAAGCTTGATCCCGTAATTGAACATACCAGAAAGAAAGAATTTTTGCTCATTTTATTCCAGCTCCAAGAAAATATCTTATCAGATGAAACGCCTTGCAACTTTTTTATGTTACCACCTTGTTATTGGGCTCAACATAGTTTTAAGGGAAACTCAAGGACGAATAATGTCGTTACATTGCCACAAACAGCAAGAAACACATTTCATTAATGTATTTTATCTGTTGTTGATTTGAGCCTTTGATTTTCATTATTTTTTTATTCGAAATACATAGGCCATTTATCTTCTTTTTTGCAGATATCAATTTAAATGTACTCACGACTTATCTTTATGTCTTTAGCTGAAAAAAAATAATGAAAGTAAAACATCGGCAAACGAATACATGTACCAGAGCAAAAATTATGAACGGAGAATTTCCAAATAAATAATTCTTATATGATTTGCATAATAGGAAATACGCTATGATTGGTTGAATTTACTTCCGGTAGCAAATTCTGAAGTCGTTCATTTTTCGATAAACGGCGTTGACCGAACTACATTTAAGTTCGCCTTATAAATTCATACGCTGAGTGAATCAAATAGAACAAAAACGTGTGATTACCATAATAAAAGTAAGAATTTTATTACTTATCATCAGATTAAAAGAATTATAAGGATTTAACACCGCTTGAAAGGAATTTATTGGAGTATAAACGGGACCAGGTCACTCACAAACATATCATAAAAGTCCTTCGGAATTTTATTTGTTTGTGAGTGAATTGGTCCCGTTTATACTCCAATAAATTCCTTTGAAACGGTGTTTAATCCTATAATAAATCCAAAATTACGGCAAATCATATCCAACACGAAATACGAACTGGGTGACAAATTGGACATTTTATTTGTTTCCATTTTGAAATCTTTTACCAAGTATGAGATAAACGGCAAAATATTTTTATGAGAGCAATATATGAAATAACTAAATACAAAACTAACTGTAAATGTATTTTCTACATATGGCCATTTCGATAACTTAGTCTCTTCAGTTCAGATAAAATCTAAATATTTGGAAGATCATCACTTGAAGGATGCTTGAAACAGAAAAAGCAACTAACAAATATGATCTAAATCCGCTGAGGACATAGCTTTGAACTACTTGAATGATTTAAAGAATATTCAAATGCAAATAGAAAATAAAATGTAGTGGGCGACGTTCATATAAGTGCAAAAAGAAATGCAGTGTCAGAGTTTTACGTAGAAGTGATAGGAAAATGATAAATAGATATGGTTATACATAGAACTTAAAGAAAATTGCCCATATCAGAGGAATTTCTTTGTACGTGAAACCTTAATGAACACAAAATGGATAAAAATGGCAGAATAATACCATGCATACTCACCTATAAACAAGGCAGAATTAGGATTAAAGCCATAACAAACATCACAAACGGAAGGGTTGCCCTTGAAAGATCCTAAAAAAACCATTAAAGAATATTTTGTTATTCATCAGAGTGTCATTGTTAATAACTAAATATACACTACACCATTGCTTACAAACTTCAAATTTTGACTACTTAAAAATGAATTTAGATACAATTTAGTTTCTGCATAGCGCAATACAACTTCAGTCTCTTCAGTGAAGATCAAATCAAAACAATTGGAAATCCATACTCCAAAATATGTGTAAAAGATGATACAGAATAAATTACCAATACTTTCAAACAGAAAAGCCAAAATTTGCTAAGGAAAGAGCTATGCAAGAGGGAGATTCTCCATTGTTCCTTAAATTTTGTGCTTTTTGATATTTTTGAAATTTTGATATTTTTTGTGCCTCTGTGTCTTGTTGTTTAACAGTACCTCCATCAGAGCTTTTTTTTTTTATTTCCGTCCCCTTTAGCTTCGGTATTTAGTTACTTTTAATAGACGACTTTCCAGTAGGTGAATTTTCCCGTAAATTTTGACATCACAATATAGATTTTTCAAGCGTCCATGATGGTCCAGGATTGGGAGAATATCCGCCAACGTCGCCAACGTTCGCCAACGTCGCCAACATTACTAATGATTTCCTTGTTACATGCAAGACGAACATCCGAAATGTAATATGTCGCCAACGTCGCCAACATTGTGCTCGAACAAGGCCCCTGTCGCCAACGTCGCCAACACCGCCAACATTCATTATTGATTTCCTCATTATAAGCAGTGCGAACATCCGAAATGTTATATGTCGCCAACGTCGCCAACATTGTGCTCGAACAAGGCCCTTGGCGCCAACGTCGCCAACACCGCCAACAATTATTATTGATTTCCTTATCACACATGTTTTATAAGCAGTGCGAACATCCGAAATGTTATGTGTCGCCAACGTCGCCAATATTGTGCTCGAACACAGCCCTTGTCGCCAACGTCGCCAACGCCGCAAACATTCATAATGGATTCCTCATAACATAAAGTGTGAACAATCAAACAATCACATGTTTCAAATGCTGACAGCATTTCTCTCGAACAATACCCCTGTCGCCAACGTCACCAACACCACCAACATTACTATGGATTTCCCCTGTTACAAACATTATGAATAATCAAACACTTAAGTGTTGCCAACATCTTGCAACAAAAATACAAGCATACTGTATTTTATATAATTGCCTAAAATGAAGAACTGTGATCAGAATACTCTTTTTTTGGTTTGTATTTAGGGACCAACCATTTAACTTGAAAAGGGGGGGGGGCTGTGGTTTTTTTTTAATATTTTGTTTCTGATTCTTAGTGAAAAAAATATTTTGGCTGCCAAAATGATGAAAAAAAATTTCTGAAGGTGGCTTTCTGCCCCCAAAAAATAATGTTAATTTTGAAAAAAAAAAATTTTTGTTGATACACATGTAAAAAATAAATAAATTATTTCAGAAAAAAAAAACCATAACCGCCCTTCAGGTTAAATGGTCGGTCCCTTAGTATAAGGCAAAGCTCTAATTACTGTAGACTAATGGTTTAAAAAAAAGTAACACGCATTGATCAAGAGAAAGTATGATGTCGAGTCGTTTAGACTCTATTTACGCCCAAAATTAGTTCAAAAAGAATAATCGGTCTCAAAGATTGTTCAGAATTCTTAAATCCCAATTGAAATCATTGACTGATTGAAACAACAAAATTAATTGCTATATTCATATATGCTTTATTAAGTATATCATGTTTGTTGCTCAAGTTCTCTAATTCCAAAAGAAAAGTTGCACCTACCTCATATTACTTAGGAAAGTGTTGTTTTATCATGTTTAAGCATTATTTGACCAATAGGTCCTACTGTAAAGTAATTGTGGTCTTACCAAGGATTAGTCTAATTATACAAATCCTTGCAATTACAGCCATAGTGATAATGGGCAGCCAACATTTTTAATGTTTTTTATGGTTGAAACATTATCATTTTTGTAACTAACATTGGTTTGTTTTATCGTTGTGAAACCCATGCCGTTATAATCTAGGTTAACACTAACCTCTGAACAGCTGAAAGTAAAACATGCATGCATCCATGGACCAGAGTTTGATTAACACCATCAGGATATTAGTCATAAAATCTACCTAAGAGTTGCTGAAAATTAGCATTCAGAAAGCATGATTTAACGAGGGTTTGCTTACTCATGCCAAGAAGTGTTTTTTTGATCTTTTCTGATATAACAAAATAGAGAGTATATAGTATATACGGGGAACGGAATCAATGTTAAATCAGTGAAATATGACATCTGAAAACTCGTTTCTGTCCCCGGAGGTAAAGAAGTCCGAAGCTCAACCACAAGAAAATATACTGTCAGCAGTTGCCGCTTTATTTTAGATATTTATTGTGCATTCTACTTTTTCAGCCACTTAACTGAAATGCCATTAAATTTTGAAATGTTGGCAACTAAATGTCATCTGTAAAATCTGTTTTATGGATTCCTGAAAAACACTGAAATGTGAGACAGTTCAGTTCAAAAGAAAATACCCCCTGTAAACTATAGTGTATAGATGCACCTACCAAAAGATGGATTAATTATATTAACAACAACAACCCCGTGTTACCTCAATATTCTATGGGTAGGGATGAGGTACGTACTGGGACTGCAGTCTGCCAACCCTATAGACACTTTCACAATAACTGCGGTCCTGAATTTTGCACTGTATGGGCTCATATGCAATTGAGTGAGTAAAATGTAACTAACGTCATAATATATGTGACATCTTGATTAACTGTCGTACAACGTCATTTGTGCAGGAACTTTATCATTTTGGAGGCTTGTTTAGGGGGGGGGTCCCATCCCCACATCCCAGTAAGTCTGGAAGAAAATATCCCTTTGAAAATTAAAGATATCCCATTAATTATTGAAATATGCCATTCTTCATAGTCAAAATATCCCATATCCCAATACTTTTTGTCTCAAATATCTTATTACTGTAGACTAATGGTTTAAAAAGTGTAACACGCATTGATCAAGAGAAAGTATGATGTCAAGTCGTTTAGACTCTATTTACGCCCAAAATTAGTTCAAATAGAATTATCAGTCTCGAAGATTGTTCAGAATTCTTAAATCCTAACTGAAATCATTGACTGATTGGAAAAACAAAATTAATTTCTATATTCATATATGCTTTATTAAGTATATCATTTTTGTTGCTCTAGTTCTCTAATTCCAAAAGAAAAGTTGCACCTACCTCATATTACTTAGGAAAGTGTTGTTTTATCATGTTTAAGCATTATTTGACCAATAGGTCCTACTGTAAAGTAATTGTGGTCTTACCAAGGATTAGTCTAATTATACAAATCCTTGCAATTACAGCCATAGTGATAATGGGCAGCCAACATTTTTAATGTTTTTTATGGTTGAAACATTATCATTTCTGTAACTAACATTGGTTTGTTTTATCGTTGTGAAACCCATGCCGTTAAAAATTCTAAGTTTACACTAACCTCTGAACAGCTGAAAGTAAAACATGCATGCATGCATGGACCAGAGTTTGATTAACACCATCAGGATATTAGTCATAAAATCTACCTAAGAGTTGCTGAAAAATTAGCATACAGAAAGCATGATTTAACGAAGGTTTGCTTACTCATGCCAAGAAGTGTTCTTTTGATCTTTTCTGATATAACAAAATAGAGAGTATATAGTATATACGGGGAACGGAATCAATGTTAAATCAGTGGAATATGACATCTGAAAACTCGTTTCTGTCCCCGGAGGTAAAGAAGTCGGAAGTTCAACCACAAGAAAATATACTGTCAGCAGTTGTCGCTTCATTTTAGATATTTCATTGTGCATTCTACTGTTTCAGCCATTTAACTGAAATGCCATTAAATTTTGAAATGTTGGCAACTAAATGTCATCTGTAAAATCTGTTTTATGGATTCCTGAAAAACACTGAAAGGTGAGACAGTTCAGTTCAAAAGAAAATACCCCCTGTAAACTATAGTGTATAGATGCACGTACCAAAAGATGGATTAATTATATTAACAACAACAACCCCCGTGTTACCTCAATATTTTATGGGTAGGGATGAGGTACGTACTGGGACTGCAGTCTGCCAACCCTATAGACACTTTCACAATAACTGCGGTCCTAAATTTTGCACTGTATAGGCTCATATGCCATTGAGTGGGTAAAATGTAACTAACGTCATAATATATGTGACATCTTGATTAACTGTCATACAACGTCATTTGTGCAGGAACTTTATCATTTTAGAGGCTTGTTTAGGGGGGGGGTCCCATTCCCATATCCCAGTAAGTCTGGAAGAAAATATCCCTTTGAAAATTAAAGATATCCCATTAATTATTGAAATATGCCATTCTTCATAGTCAAAATATCCCATATCCCAATACTTTTTGTCTCAAATATCCCATATCCCATTAACAAAAGTGGTAAATATCCCGTATCCCAATATACCCTAAACAAGTGATATTTTCCATTATAAGTTGTAGGAACGCAATTATCATGAATCAGAAAGGGTCTATTCAGAAATCTAGAAATATATTCATATCATTTTTAACTTGAACATCATGGGTTTCTTGGACCCTTCAACCTCAATAGCTTGAACATCTCCTCGCTATAGAACTGTTTTCATCAGTCCTTTTGTTTGGTGTAAATTTGCATGAGCCATCCAAGTTCTACATGTATTAGCATAAAATACCTGCAAATTTTTTGCTTTCCTTGGTTAAAAACTTATGTAGTTTAATTATGACTTGGGCGACATTGGCGAGGGGACGACCATTTGATTTTTAGGGGTGGGGTTTTTCGCGATTTATTACATCATGAAAATCTCTGACAAATTATTTATTTTCACAAAAATTCTTTATTTATTTAAAGAGGATTGCCGACAGCCTAACATGCGTAAAGGCTATGAGCGGTTCTCCTTCATAGCTATTTATTACCAGTTCCAATAAAACCTTTATTGTTCAAATACGAGTGTTTTAAAAAATACTTATTTTTACGACAAATGGAGTAGAATATTTAGTTTTACTGGCACCAAGATTGATAATTACAGTCACCCAACCCCCCCCCTTTGAAAATATAAAAAAACCAAAAAACAAATGGTTGTACATGTCCCCTTATGTGAACTGGAAAATATTTTTCATATTTTAGTTTTATTGATTTAAAATATGCATGGTTTTTGCATGGTTTTTGCAGCTTTTTTTTCACACGAAACTGTAATATTAACATTGACACTGGTATGACTGGGTTGACTATAAAGAGGTTTCTAAAGAAAGGTGTTGACATTCTCTTTACGGTAAATAAAAAAATAACCTTGTCCGATGTACTGGAAATAATTTGGTCAATGTATGATGTAGGACAAATAATAAGAATATTATGCAAAATACCTTAATTCATCGAAGAAAAGTGTTTCTGATCAAACTGCATTTATTTCTGAGACGTCATTACAATCCATTGTTTGGATCAATTAAGATGCAAAAAATAGTCGACCACAAAAAATTTTGTGTTCAGTGCCAAAGTTGTAACTCAATAAGTACATATAAACTTTCGTTTTTAGTATCCGTATTAATGGGATTTTTTCTTTGGATTTCTTTTGATGTAATCTTTCGGTTCAGCCAGTCAATATATTTTGCGTAGCTTTTACAATTTTGGATCATAAGGTATCAAAAGGGCTTATTTTTATTTTGCATAGTTTGTGTCCAGCTAATTACTGTGTCAAGCTCTTTATTTTGTCCATCAAATGACTGTGTCCACATTCATTTTAAATTACACTGGTTCAAATTTCAGTTGGTCGTCATGCTGTGGTCATATCATGCTGTGCTCGGCATAGCTCTTTATTTTCTGTAGGTTTCTTATAGCATGTAAGCATGTACATGTATAAAAATATTCATTAAACAATTGAAACCATATTTAATAAACAAGGGGCTCAAAGGGGTCACACCTGTTTCAGAAAATGGGCCAAAAAAGGGTCAAATTTGTGGTTTTTTATTTGGCTGTAGAGATTTTAATTATTATTTAAGGTATTTTAATGGGGTTTGTTTTATTTTATTGAAATTGTGCAGCTATAGTATATGGACGGATACCATAAATTTACCAGTTAAGAGACCAAGAGTGCCAAATTGATTTTTTTTTTGTCGGCTGTTGATACAATTTTTTTATTATGTCCCTAGATCAGGGATCATACATGCAAAAAAAATTAGGTCCGGTCAATATTAAGTGAACAAATAAAGGGATATGGAGTAAATGTACATGGGACAAAATCCCTATAAATACATGGTAATATTAAGCAAATGGAACAACGCTTTTATTGTTGTTCTTCTTCTGTCTAGGTTGCAGAGGTCAGAACTTGTTGTTGAAGTAAAGGAACTGTTGGGAGCAAATGTAGTGTTTTACAAACATATATTCTTACATTTCTGCAAAATAAAAGCTGTCAAAAGCCTGTCATCATCATGTATAAAAAAAACTCTCCAGTCATTCTGGCCAATGTTTTTAATTTCACAGTTGAAAAATTCAAGTTTTTTTTGTTGATTTTTTAGAATATTCTGTGCATAAAATTAGTGCACTCCTGTGTCAAACACAATGAACTTGATGATATATTTCAGCATTTTAAAGTTTAAGGATGAGCATAGGTTAAATTTCAACACAAATTATAAAGCTTGACATTGTTAAGGTGTCTCAATGGTATTATTCCGCCATTTTTGTCTAAAACTTTTTCAGTTTAGAAATTTAACAAAATAGTTAAAATGTATTTAAAAATTGAAGAAAGTTCCAATTAAGTATTGGAAATTGTCCTTTAGCAATATTTTCAGTGCAAAAAGCTGACCTAAAATGCATGTGCTTTAAATCTGTTACTGGATTTACAGAACAGAAATTACCCAACTCAACTTGGCAAGGGAGATAATTTAATAAAAGAATTCCATATAGATATCACTAGAGAAATTAACCTTATAAAATTTATCTCTCTTATTTCAACAGTGACCCCTATTTTTTATCTTTTATATGTAAACCATATAATGATTTCAAAACACATGCAAAGTATGAACAAAATCTAAAATAGATTTTTAAAGTAATTTTCCCTATCATTTCTAAAAATGTTAAATCCTTAAATTTTCAATTTCAGTTTATGCACTTAAATGCACGGTGACCCCCCAAATTTTAATTCATATTTTGAACAATAATACATTTATGCTTTTACACAGAAAATTTCACAAAATTCTACAATAGGAAATTAATACCCTGCAGACACCTTAAGCTGTAACAGCTGGTTTTCATACCTAAAAGCAATACATTTTTGTCTTTGCGGCGATCTTAACTTCTTCACTCAAAATAAAATTCTTTATATGTATAAAATTGTACTCAACACAATAAGTATCAGTTGATCATTTATACAAGTCAATTTTTATCTATAGTTGTATTATGGTATGACCCAGTCATTGGTGTCATGTATAACTTTGTTTGTTAGTGGACAAATTACTGTCTAACTTTACGATGATGTTCCTTGCCACATGTTCAACTTGCTGTTTAAATACTGAGCTCTTGAACCAATCCATTTGAGACTAAATGGCCTAAAAAGGGTCCAGTTTGAGTGTTCTCAGGCGAATTGCGACAAAATCGAACTCGGCTTATAATTTGATGAATCACGACCGGGCGTCAATTTTGGTTCCCCATGATATCTTAAGAACCGCATGTCATTTCTAAATGAAACTTAGCATAGACATGATTAATGATGAGAGGAGGAACCCTATAGACTTTTGAGGTTTGTGTGACAACGGTCAAGGTCACAACTTCCAAAAATAGAACAAAAATTTGACATTATATCTGTTTCCGCAAAAATATCTCAAGAACTGCATTTCACACCTAAATGAAACTTGGCACAGACATGACTAATCATGAGAGTAGGACCCTTATTGATTTTGAGTTTTGTGCAACAAACATCAAGGTCATTACTTCATAATAAAGATAAAAAATATTAGACATTTTATCGGTTTCCACACAATATCTTCAGAACCACATGTCTCATCTAAATGAAACTTGGCACAGACATGACTAGTGATTGGAGGAGGAACCCCATTGATTTTTAGGTTTATGAGACATAGGTCAAGGTCAAAACTTCTAAAAATAGAACAAAAATCTGACATTTTATCTGTTTCTGCACAATATCTCTAGAACCACATGTCACACCTAAAAGAAACTTTGCACAGTCATGACTAATGATGAAGGGAGGAACCCTATTGATCTTGATGTTTATGCAACAAAGATAATGAAAATAAAAAAAAATATTCTTGCATACAGTTATTTTCCCCTTGCCCAACAATGTTGGGGAGGAGATGAAGCATCTTGCCTGTCTGTCCGAGTGTCCGTCCGATTGTCTCTCCCTTCGTCCTATCTCAGGTTAAAGTTAGCGTTAAGGTTCATATCTGCATGTGACACTTCAATCATCTTTGGACAGTGGATGCGTCTTGGAGAGTGATGCTGCTTCAGATGATATTTGGGTCACTCCGAACTACATTTTATGCTTCAATGACTCTGGTTAAAGTTTGTGTTAAGGTTTATATCTGAGAAACTACATGTGACACATCAATTATCTATGGTAGGTTGATGCGTCTGGGGGAGTGATGCTGCTTCAGATGATAATTGGGTCACCTTGACCTACATTTTATGCTTCAATGACTCGGGTTGTAGTTTGTGCTGGTTCATATCTGAGATACTATACATGTGGCACATTAATCACCTTAGGTCAGTGGATGGGTCATGGAGAGTAATGCTGCTTCAGATGATAATTGGGTCACTCTGGCCTACATTTTATGGTTCAATGACTCGGGATATAGTTTGCGTTAAGATTCATATATGTGAAACTACACATCAATCATCTTAGGTCAGTGGATGCGTCATGGAGAGTAATGCTGCTTCAGATGGTAATTGGGTCACTCTGACCTACATTTTATGCTTCAATGACTCGGGTTATAGTTTGTGTTAAGGTTCATATCTGAGAAACTACATGTGGCACATCAATCATCCTAGGTCACTGGATGCATCATGGATAGTGATGCTGCTTTTGAGAATTAATATTTTAAAATGTGAACTTAATTTGAAAATTTAATTGCTACAGGCGAGGGGATTTGTTGTCTTTTCCCACTGCTCCCATATTGTTCCTTATTCTATTGAGATGGGTTCGTTTTATTTTAATCATTGATAAACATGTGCAGCAGCAGGATACCAACAGATTTTGAGGTAACGTTTACCATATTTATTAACAAGATGCCCAATAAGGCCGTATTTAAAAAAAAATGTTGAATTTTCATTTTTTTTTTTTTGGTCAGATTTTTATTCAGAGGTGATTCCGATAAGTTTCTTATTGCATGTTTAAACCGACAAATTAAACAAAAATCAAGTTTATGCCCCGCACTAACTGGAAGGTGCATATAGATTTACCCTTGTCCGTCCGTCTGTACATCCCGATATTAAGTTTTGCATTTAGGTCAATATTTTGGTAATATCTTGTAATATTTTAATATAATACATCAATACATGTACCTTGATAGTACTACCAGATTCACCAACAATCATGGATCCATGATCTACATTTTACACTTGAGTGACTTTTGTAAAATTTTGCATTTGCATTTAAGTTCATTTCTCATACAACAATAATGTTTCAACAAATTAATTTCCTTGATGAGTACTACCCAATTCATCAAGAAATAAGTAGTTTTGACCTATATTTTACGCTTGAGTGACTTTTTAAAAAAATTTGCATTTAGGTCCATTTATCATGGTCATACCACAATGATGTCTCATCAAATTAATCATCTTGATGAGTACTACCCAAATGATCAAGAATTAAGTGGGTTTGACCTATAGTTTACGCTTGAGTGACTTTTGTTAAATTTTGCATTTAGGTCCATTTTTCATCAACTACAAGTCATACCACAATGATTTCTTGTCAAAGTAATCACCTTGATGAGTACTACCCAAATCATCAAGAATTAAGTGGATTTGGTCTATATGTTATGCTTGAGTGACTTTTGTTAAATTTTGGGTTTAAGTCAACTTCTAAACAACTACACGTCATACCACAATTATGTCTGATCATGTCTCATCAAATTAATCACCTTGCTGAGTACTACCCAAATCATCAAGAATTGAGTGGCTTTGTCCTATATTTTACGCTTGGGTGACTTATGTTGAATTTTACGTTTATGTCTATTTCTCAACAACTAAACATGCTATCACAATGGTGTTGCATAAAATAAATCACCTTGATTGGTGCTATCCAAATCAAGGACATTTTGTGCTTGAGTTACTTTCAGTATATTTTGTGTTTTGAAGTCCATTTCTAAACAACTACACATCATACAACAATGATGTTTCATGAAATGACTTGTCTTGGTTAGAACTACACATTTCTTAGACAATTTTAACCTACATTTTATGCTTGAATGACTTTGTTAAATTTTTGCATTTTAATATTAGGCCCATTTATTGACAACTAGGTGTTTAACAAATAAATCAAAATAGTGAGTACTACATAATTTATGGATAATTTTATAACCTGACCAGTATTTTATGATTCAGCGACTCTAGTTGGGTAATTTTTTGTTAGTGTCCATTACTAAATAAATATTTATGGAATAATCATCTGTAACAGAACTTCTTGATGTGGTTCCATCACAATTCAATGACTGAAAACTAATTTTTATTCCTGATTGGCTAAAGTAATCTATGGCCATACAAAAATAATGATTAGATTCTCAGGCCTTTTTTTCTCAGGCCATTTTTCTGAAAAAATGATGAGGCAGCGAGGGAGAAGATTTTTTTTATTTTTATTGGTTAAAAATCATGATGAGGCATCTTTTTACATTTCTGAAATGCCCAAAAAGTAATGAGGCAGGTGATTTTCATTTTTTTTTAATTTGAAAATTAAATAAAAAGGTAAAAGTAGTTCCCAGAAAAGAGATGAAACAGGGGCCTGAGAAGCTAAAGTAAAATGTGCATGGGACCTAAACATTTTTAGATAAGATCTTTGAATTTAAAGACAAAAACTTTATATGCATATTATTTTTGTCTCGCCCGCGAAAAAGTCGCGGAAAGCGAGGCATAGGCGTGCAAAGTATGATGGCGACAGCGTTAACTTTTACTATATACAGGATATTTTGAAAACCCTTTGATGTAGGAACATCATATTTGCCCCAGTGGTAGTACTAATCAAGTGCTACCTGACGGACATAAAATCATTTGACCTTGACCTCAGTTGCACGGTCCAGTGACCATGTTAAGTTTCTCTGATTAGATCCATATCTCAATAACTGTAAGTGGTAGGTCAATGATATTTGGTATATAGGTTGGTCTTGAGTAGTACATGTCAGTCTGTCATATGACTTTTGTCCTTGAACTCAATTTCAAGGTCTAGTGACCACGTTAAGTTTCTCTGATTAAGTCCATTTCTCAATAACTGTTAGTGGTAGGTCAATGATATTTAGTATGAAGGTCAATCTTTAGTAGTACATGTCAGTCTGGCATATGGCTTTCGTCTGTGAACTCAATTTCACGGTCCAATGAACATGTTAAGTTTTTGTGCTTAGGTTAGATTTTCATTAACTATAAGTGGTTGGTCAATGATATATGATATGTAGGTTGGTCTTAGGTAGTACAGGACAGTCTGTTATATGGCTTTTGTCCTTGACCTCAATATCACGATCCAGGGAGGATGATAATTTTTTGTGATATAAAGGTCATTTGCTCAGTAACTAAAAGTGTTAGGTCAATGATATTTGGTATATAGGTTGGGCTTGAGTGGTACATGACAGTCTGCTATATGGCTTTCGTCTGTGACCTCAATTTCACGGTCCAATGAACATGTTCAGTTTTCGTGCTAAGGTTAGTTTCTCAGTAACTATAAGTGGTTGGTCAATGATATATGGTATGTAGGTTGGTCTTAGGTAGTACATGACCGTCTTCTATATGGCTTTTGTCCTTGACCTCAATTTCACAGTCTTTTGAGCATGTTAAGATTTAGTGATTAGGTCATTTTCACAGTAACTATAAATAGTAGGTCAATGATATATGGTATATAGGTTGGTCTTAGGTAGTACACAACAGTCAGCTATATGGCTTTTGTTTGTGACCTCATTTTCACGGTCCAGTGAGCATGTTGAGTTTTCAAGTATTTATCAATTATGGTCAATAATATTTGGTGTGTGGGTTTCTCTTAGATGGAACATGACATCCTGCTATCTGGATTTAGCCCTTGACCTCATTTTCACAGTCTAGTCAACATGTTTGGTTCTCCAGTATCTATATCAGTGGTGGGTCACTGCTATTTGGCATTTTGATTTTTGGTTATATATAACAGTTTGCTATATTGCTTTTGTCAGTAACCCTAATTTTACAGTCTAGCCAACAAGTTAAGTTTTCTGAATTAGTCAGTCTGAGTTTTCACATCAGTTTGGTGATCAAGTAGGGATGGGCGAGACATCAATTTGGGTCCACGCTTGTTTTTCTTTTTGCATTCAATCCTGGTATTAAGACACTGTCGCTCTGCGACAACCAACTATTAAAATAGCCTATTCTCCTCTGTTGGAACTTTTAAAACAAAAAATCTTAATTGTTCTACTCACTTTATATATTTTATTTACTTTTCATACCATAAAAGACTAAATTTGATCAAAAGTTGTACATATAATTTCAATTTTGTGCACTACTCAAGTGTACGGATTTAGACATTATCGGTATAGGATAACCAACTATAAAAATTGTTTATTCTTCAAAATTATAACTTTTTTGAAGATAATCTTAATGGTTATACCCATTTTATACATTTTACCAAATCTGATGAAAAATTGCCAGCATAACTTCAATTTTTTGCATTGCCATAGAACATATATATGGATATAGACATTATCAGTATGGGATAACCAACTATAAAAATTGGTCATTCTTCAAAATTGTAATATTTTTGAAATCTTAATTGTTATACCCACTTTATACATTTTTTTTACTTTTCACACACTAAAAGACCAAATTTAATAAATAATTGCCAATATAATTTCCATTTTTTTGCATTACCATAGAATGATAGAACATGTATATGGATTTAGACATTGTAGGTATGGGATAACCAACTATAAAAATTGGTCATTCTTCAAAATTGTAATATTTTTGAAGAAAAACTTAATTGTTATACCCACTTTATACATTTTATTTACTTTTCACACCCTAAAAGACCAAATTTAATAATTAATTGCCAGTATAATTTCAATTTTTTTGCATTACCATAGAACATGTATATGGATTTAGACATTATCGGTATGGGATAACCAACTATAAAAATTGGTCATTCTTCAAAATTGTAACATTTTTGAAGAAAATCTTAATTGTTATACCCACTTTATACATTTTATTTACTTTTCACACCCTAAAAGACCAATATTAATAATTAATTGCCAATATAATTTCAATTTTTTGCATTGCCATAGAACATGTATATGGATTTAGACATTATCGGTATGGGATAACCAACTCTAAAAATTGTTTATTCTTCAAATTTGTAATATTTTTAAAGAAAATCTTAATTGTTGTACCAACTTTATACATGTTATTTACCTTTCCCACCATAAAAGACCATATTTAATAAATAATTGCCAATATAATTTCAATTTTTTGCATTGCCATAGAACATGTATATGGATTTAGACATAATGGGTATGGGATAACCAACTATAAAAATTGGTCATTCTTTAAAATTGTAACCTTTTCAAAGAAAATCTTAATTGTTATACCCACTTTATACAATTTATGTACTTTTCACACCATAAAAGACCATTGCCAATATAATTTCAGTTTTTGCATTACCATAGAACATGTACTATATATTGATTTAGACATTATCGGTATGGGATAACCAACTATAAAAATTGTTTATTCTTCAAAATTGTTAACTTTTTGAACAAACTTTTATTGTTCTACCCACTTGATATATTTTATGTACTTTTCATGCCAGAAAATACTAAATTCAATAAATAGTTGCCCATATGATTTTAATTTTGTTTCTTCATTCCTTTAGTACATATGTTCATGATGTAAATGGATTTATACATTTTATGGGTATGCTATAAACAACTATAAAAATTGATTTTTCTTCAAAATTGTAACTCTTTTAAACAAAATCTTAATTCTTTTATCAACATTATACATTTTATTTACTATTCACACCGTAAAAGACCAAATCAAATAAATATTTGCAGATATAATTTTGTTTTTGCATTTCTCTAGTGTATGGATTTAGAAATCATCGGTATTGGATAACTAACTATAAAAATTGGTAAAACTACAAAATTGTAACTTTTTCAATCAAAATCTTAATTGTTTTATTTACTTTATATATTTTATTCACTCTTCACACCATGAAAGACCAAATCAGATAAAAAGTTGCAACCATAATTTCTATGTTTTTCTTCATTCATGATTTAAACACTATCAGATTTGGAAATCAACTATAAAAATGGGTTACTTTCCTCTATTATAAGTCTTTTTAATACAATATTTATGATTTTTCTCACATTATATATTTATTTTGCTTTTTATACCATAAAAGACCAAATTATGGGGTTGTGTTCGAACAATGTTGGCGGCGTTGACGACAGGGGCTGTGTTCGAACAATATTGGCGTCATAGGTGACAGGGGTTGTGTTCGAACAATGTTGGCGGTGTTGGCGACGTTTGCGACAGGGGTTGTGTTCGAACAATGTTGGCGACGTTGGCGACAGGGGTTGTGTTCGAACAAAGTTGGTGGCGTTGGCGACAGGGGTTGTGTTCGAACAATGTTGGCGGCATTGGCGACATTTGCGACAGGGGTTGTTTTCGAATGTTGGCGACAGGGGTTGAGTTCGAACTATGTTGGCGGCGTTGGCGACGTTGGCGACAAGGGTTGTGTTCAAACAATGTTGGCGGTGTTGGCGACAGGAGTTGAGTTCGAACTATGTTGGCGGCGTTGGCGACGTTGGCGACAGGGGTTGTGTTCGAGCAATGTTGGCAGCGGTGGCGACATTAGCGAAAGGGGCTGTTCGAAAAATGTTGGCGGCGTTGGCGAACGTTGGCGACGTTGGCGGGTATTATCCCAATCCAGGACCAAGCTCTCCAAGACAAATTTATCAAAATAGGTCTTGGAGTACATGAAAACTGTCTGGTATTACAAAAAGCTAAAAATAAAGAGTGCAGTAACAACCATAGACCACTTGCTTACTTCTGTTTATGAATGAATTGCGCCAGTTGACCGGGGGGTAAATCGGCGCAAATTGCGTCACTAAACATCCAGGACCAAGCTCCAAACGTCACAATGTTTAGTGACGCAATTTGCGCCGATTGACCCCAAGGTCAACTGGCGCAATTCATTTATAAACAGAAGTAAGAAAGTGGTCTATGGTTGTTAATGGACTCTTTATTTTTAGCTTTTTGTAATACCAGACAGTTTTCATGTACTCCAAGACTTATTTTGATAAATTTGTCTTGGAAAGTAAACGTCAAAACATCTGTCATAAACATAATTGCTTAAAATCTAATTAAATGTCCAAATCACAAGTATGTGATCTATCGTATCATTTGGTAGAATCACCTTGGCAATCGCGCTATGGAGAACATATAACGCTCAATGACAAGAACATTCATAGTGGAAAACCGTATTAAAATGGCTTTCACTCTACGAAAGTTCACTTATGTTTATCGTGCTAAATCAATGAGATATAGTAAACTAAATGAAAATTGCAAATTACCTTGAATTTCTTGAAAAATAAGATTGTGGAACTTCGACTAGAACTCATATCATTGAGGCAGAGAATAATTGGAATGTGCCTACGGGGCAACCATTACACTATAGTAACTTAGTTACAACGGCAATAAGTTGTATAAATGACGACTATTGTCGATCAAATCAAAATCAACAAAACTTGTGGGTATCAACTGTGACACGAATTATGATGCCAGATAGTTCTATTGATAGCCTTGAACTGGGAAGGGGAGTAATGCTTTTATAATTATGCTTGTCGTAGATAATGGCTTTTGTAAAGGAATCTTATCATAATAGAAAATAATGAAAGGATATGGAGTGAACGTACATGTGACAAAAACGCACACGATACATAGAAAGGTCCAGTTTATCAAGGACAGGGCTTTTATTCCTGTCTACATCTTGATGTCGTCTGAGGGTCTTCAGCCAGAGGTGAACAATAAACACCCCCTCAAGCGAGATCAAGAAGGTCCCTAGCGTGCACTTAAGCGGTATTCTTGAAGGTCACTCCCTTCCTTCCCACCCGCCATGGAGCGCCAACTTGGGCGATGCTCAGGGCCATATATGGCTGAAAGCAGCAGGGCCACAAGAAGAGAAGTAAAATGTTGAGCAACATCGAACGCAGCTAAAATATGTCATTGAAGCAACACATGTCGGGAGCGGTCAGTGAGGAAAAAGTAAAAAAGTAAAACCGGGCAGTGTCTGCCTACAAATATTTGTCATTAAGTAGCCCGACGAAGGACAAAAACAACATCGATAGATAACACGGGGCACATCGAAATAGATGTAGGCAAATCTTGCAGTGTGAATTAGGTTGAAAGGGCAAAAAAGTAGTGTTTACTGATTAAAACATTTAGAAAAACAATAGAAATATTGAACAGCCAAATTAAAAAAATAAATGAATAAGTAAGTTCACATTAGTAACCCTAATGCACAAACCTAATTTTGATGAATTCATTTTTGTATGCACTAAATATATCAATTACAGCATTCATGTTGATGAAAGGACCACAAGTAATTCAACGAAGGAATCGTATACGTTCCTGTCATATGGCACATTATCTGTAGCTATATTTTCAAAAATTGAAATAATTAATTAACATACTCCAAGGTGTTCTGTAAACAAAATTGACATCATAGTTCGGGTGGAAAACCGTGTCTTTAAAACATCTATATTTATTGTCAACTCGTCTGAAAAAAGAAGAGGAAATACATTTTTAATTGTTAGAAAGATTGAATAGTTTTCTGAAAACAACGGCAGTAGAACAACGAAGGAACAAAGCACAGGATTACATAAATCAAAGTCCAGAGACAAGGCAAAATCAAGAACACCAGAAGACGGAAGACCAAAGACACTGCATGCCCACAAAACACACAACCACTAAATACACAACACAAAAAACTACAGCACTAACAGCGTGAACTCTCAAAAAACAGAGTGACATCAGGTGCCCCGGGAGGGTAAGCATGTCCCGCTCTGTATACAGCTCCCGTCACTCTGTCAGTGGGTCAACATCAAACGGATGTTTTTCTAAACATCATATTTAGAGGATGAGGCTAATAACAAAACTGTGTAGAGCCGAAATCCAAAGGGCAAAACACAAAGCGGGTGTTTAGCTATACCGGATTGTCGGCGAACCAAACCTACCTTTCCGTTGCGGTAGTGTCCGCTGGCAACTCGACAGCAATTGCTATTGAAAGGTCTTAGACAGTGAAAAGATATGTTAATCCCATTAATAAGTAACAGAACTCACAGTTCGGACCAAAAGTTCATTTTTTTCCACTAAGGACTGATATCTATCACAGAACCTGATGGTATAAGACGGATTTTTTTTTTTATGAAGCCTTCATAAATAAAGCGGTCACGGAGATAACATTGTATAACGAGAAAGTCTGTATGATGTGTGCTAGCTCTCGTGGAACGCATCAAATGTGAAACATAGACTCCATACCCAGAAGAAGTTGGAATACTACTGTTCATGTAAGGGAAATAAATAACTTTAAATTAGAGTCGCTCCTTTTGCCGTGAATGTTAGTACTGATTCGTCAATTTCGGGATGTCTGTCCAAAAAAAAAAAAAAAATGCGGTTCTAGTAGTTTCTATTGTTTCCGTTTGGTTGGTCATTTTTCTCCATCTTTTACTTAATGGTCTCCAAATGTTTGCACTGAAGAGACTTACTAGAAAGTAACAAAGTACCGAATGCACTGTGAATTAAATTTCTGCTTATGCGCTTTTCGACAACTTATGTCTCTTCAGTGTAGATAAAACCAAAACTTTTTGAAGTCCATTAACCAAAAAACATGATCAAGCTGATACAGAAAAAATAACCAAAAGGATCTAAATAGAAAAGCAAAAATTCAGCTAAAGACAGAGCTATGCATGAGGGAAATACTCCTTAGTTTTAAAAAAATGTGTGAAATTTAAATATTACAAGTTTCAATACAATTGGTTTTTAGGTCAGCACCGAAGTACTGACTACTGGGTTGGTGAATACCCTCGGAATCTAACAGTCCACCAGCAGAGACATCGGCCCAGTGGTAATAAAAAACACAAGATATCGGAGTTAGTGTTAATTTATTTTCTGCATATGCGCATCTCGACAACTTAAATGTCTCTTCAGTGCAGATAAAACCAAAACAAGTCCATTAACCGAAAAACATGATCAAGTTGATATAGAACAAATAACCCAAAGATCTAAATAGAAAAGCCAAAAGATGATAGAGAACAAATTACCAATATGATCAAAAAGAAAAGTAGAAATCATATAAGGACAGAGCTATGCATGAGGGAGATACTCCTTAGGTTTTAACCAAATTTTCTTTAATTTAGATATTGCAAGTTTCAATAAAATCGGTTTTCGGGTCAGCACCGTAGTACTGGCTAATGTGTTGGTAAACACCCTCGGGGACTAACAGTCCATCAGCAGTGGTATCGGCCCAGTGGTAATTGATAACAAATTACGGAAATTTCTTGAAATGAAATTCCTACGTTTGCGCATTTAGACAACTTATTTCTCTTCAGTGCAGAACAAATCAAAACATTTGGAAATCCATAAACCGAAATGTGTAACAGCTGATAGAGAACAGATTGCCGATATGATCTAAAAAGGAAAGCCAAACTATTATCAGGACAGAGCTATGCATGAGGGAGATTGTCGAGCTGTCGAGGCGGCTACATGCGGAAACTAAATTTACAGTAACTTCGGTATTTTGTTTTTTCTTTATCTTTAATTCTGAATGGTATATTGATTGAATCCATTTAGCAAAACAACGGCAGTAGAATACCGAAGGAACAAAGCACAAGATTACACAAATCAAAGTCCAGAGACAAGGCAAAAACAAGAACACCAAAAGACGGAAGACCAAAGACAACACATGCCCACAAAGCACACGAACGTTACATATACAACACAAAAAACTAAAGCACTAACAGTGTGAACTCTCAATAAACAAGAGTGACATCAGGTGCTCCGGAAAAAAAGACTTAAATACTAGTATAGTCAATTGAAATACAAGAAAATGTACAAAATACAGGTGATCACATGTCGCCAAGGGTACTTAAAGAGGGCTATGTCACATGTATAGAGAATGACACTCTCCTAACATGTATCTATAGGTGACGGGTTACATTCGCAAGTTCGACCTGGTATTCCTTACATTGCCGCCAGACCAGTCCGATTGGGAGACGTTTGTTTATTTGTTACAAGTAACCTGTTGATATTATTGATTTATCTATAAAGACAATTATCACGGCTGGGAAACTCGATGTTCTCAACAAAAAACGGCGCTCGGAAATCTGTGATTTAACTTAACAAGTGCAGTTCGAGAAAATCAAAGAATGTCACTCCATATAAATTTATAAAATAAATGTTAATAAATCAAAAACCCTTTTCTTTTTTCGAGTAACAATGGTAAATTAGTTTTTTTCTATATGTCCGGATTTTAGAATCGCCCCTAAGCGGCTGACAACAATAAACACGATTTCTGTCTTCATATGGTTTTAGTTATATTTTAGATCTTTGACCAGTTTTACATGGAGTGACATTCCTCGATTTTTTAAAAATAGGGTCTGTCACTTTGTATTGATTAACTTCCTGGTAGTAAAATTCAGTTGAGACCTTCGAGTTTCCCAGCCGTAATTATAGAAGTACAGGTATCATAAGTAATATGTTCTTAATCACGTGTTGTATTGTGTATGTGTTGATAACAATCCTATAGTTTGGATGTTATATCAATAAAATACTCTGATTCTGATTCTGATTCTAAGTAGAGTTAATAAGGCTTAAAGCATGGGACATAAAACGACGCTTCCATCTACCGTCTTTTGATTTCTTGGTTAAATCATAGGTACATGTAAAAATCCAGTGAGCAATATTTCAGGACGATAACAAGTTAATCTATCGAATAAGTAGAGGAAGAAAGAAATGAAGATGGAAGGTATAAACGGGGCAACGAGTTTTGATTGCCACTCGTTAAGGTGCTAAATGGAGAGGGGATGGAATTAAGCCCTCTGTACGACATCCAATAAGTCTGCTCTCCATAGAGAAAAATAGAAGAGATCTTTATGCTGCATAACGTTTTCCCACACATGCTGGCTACAATCGTTCGCCGTCAGGCTTTCCGTTTTATGACCCGAATACCCTGCATAGACAAGGCATTCCCAAATCCACCAACTGGGAACGCGCGTGGCAGCTCTGTAGCCGGAACTCCTGAAGACCGATTCAGGTGCCGGTCCCACTTTGTACAACGACAATAAAAACTTTATTCCATTGCTTTGTTTTACCACGTATTTATAGAGACTGTGTCTCATGTGCATTTACTCCAAATCCTTTCATAGTGTATTTTGATTTTCCTAGGGCATAGTATTTTTCACCTCTCCTTTTTGGCCTCCGCAGGTTGCATTTTACCTATGAGTTCGATAAAAAAATTTTTTTGGCATATAAAACGTTGAAAAGATTTTTTTTTTCATTCCCGATGCTGGCAAAATGATTGTTTGTAACTAAATTCGCTGCCAGATTTTTTATCACTGGTTCAAATGATCTGTTTATAGCATATATATGTTACATAACAATTTTGTATTAAAATCGGATGATAAGTTATATAATATGCAACATTTCATTTAGTAGTACAAAATGAACAAGTAAATATATTGTAAAAACTATGGAAAAATAAATACCTTACGACAAAGAAAGGACCTGACTTTCCAATACAGTCCCTTGGAATTATGTTGTAGCCATTCTTTTCAAAATATTAGGAAGAATTCTTGGAGAAGAAGTGGAAAGAAGTAGAATCATCCGTACTTCCATATACCCTGTCTTGCCATTGGCACGGTACATTACACAAACCATTTACTGTGAAATAATCAATGCAACATAAGGCAACAAAATCTACTCTGTCTTGCCATTGGCACGGCACATTACACAAATTATTTACTGTGAAATGATCAATAAAACATAAGACAACAATAGAATAACTTTTACTTTAGAACAAGAAGAAAAGTTACCAGTAATTATTATGAGTAACTATATATAAAATTATTATTATGTTACTCCCTACAAATGGGGGTGGCGGTTAATACTCGTCGGATTATGCTCGAGTCTTTTGGGACGGAGTTTTTCCATATTGTAATAGCAAATTCAAAGGAGCTAACATGAGTGAATCACAAAATAATAACAGAAATTCGCCTACAAATGTTCATTACAATTATATCTTTATTCTGGAATAACCGCAATTTTTTTTCTATCCATTTCAGTTATTTTTTGTTTCGTATTTATCTTTATTGTATTTAATATTTATTTATTAAATGATCACTTACCCACTGAAATTAATGCAATCATCCATATACAAAGTAAAAAGGCCATTCTTTTTGTCATTTTCATAACAGTTTATAGAACAATAATTATGTATTTGATATATAAGTTATGAACCTTTCAAGTAAATAGTCGTTCAATCTTACTATACAAACTATTTTGCTTAATGAATAATTCAACATTACCAGTATTGTACTAAATGAACCGAAACGGTTATAGTTTACCCTGCAAAAAAATCGTCCACTGAACTTTCCACACTTGGACGGATTTGTTACATATTTTGACAATTTTTGTAGATTGTTGTTGAAATTCGTGGTATACAATGTAGCAGTAGCATATTCAGAACCAAACTTGACTCACTGTCATTTGAATGTTGAAATGTTACATACTCGCAACAAAATTATTTCTGATTTTCGGTGTCCTTCAAATGTTGCAATCTTTCCAAAAAGTGAAAACCATGTATTTATAGGGATTTGTCCCATGTACATTTACTCCATATCACTTTATTTGTTAATGAAAACAGACACAAAGACTATTTACAGCAATGTTCGATTGCTAGCATTTCAATTTTAATATTTGCTTCACGTTGGCATTGTATTTCGGCTAATTTCAAAGGGAAAATAGGAAAAATATATTAAATAAAAACTGGCAAAAGATACGGAAGCGTATTAGCGCCACACAAACTTTTTTTTATTATTTTGCGTTATAACGCAAAGTTTTGCGTTATTTTGCAAATGTTTGCCTTATAACTTAAAGGGTTGCGTTTTAACAAATGTTTGCGTTATAACGCAAACTTTAGTTTTAGCGCAAAGTTTGCGTTATTTCGCAAATGTTTGCATTATTTCGCAAATATCTGTGTTATTTCGCAAAGTTTGCATTATAACGCAAAGTTTATTTTAGATTGATAGATTATGTATTCAATCCATCAAATTCCAAATTTAGAGTCATGTACGGATGTGTACGGATAAAATTTGATTTAAGAGCTTAAATTTGCACAAAAGCAAAAGAATAGAGCATAAAACACAAACACACACACACACACACACAAACACACACACACACAATAGCTTCACCAATAAAACTGAATAATACGTTCGTGTTTTTTTCTCCCCAAGTACATAAGTATATCCATCGCACAAGATATGTTAACGAGATAATCTTTCTGTAAACGATTATATAAAAAAAATGATAAAAGGAAAGAAGATTGCGTCCATCCAAATCAAATTAAGGGATTTAAAATAGTCTAAAGATACTTTTTAAAAAAATGAAAAATGCAAATAGTAAGGAGAAATATGTTGTAAAACATTAATGATGTTTCGAATCAGTGAAGATTGTGTCCTTTACTTTAAGAAAAAGAATAACTTTATTACAGTTTTGCGATATAGTACAAGGAAGATTTATACACCGGGATTCAACTATATTGATCCATTTGACATTATATGTAAGACAAATAACATGAAGATGGCGAGCACACCCTGAACCATCCTTCAAAATTACGTTTTTTTTTCTTATTTCACTTCCCTTTCACGGTTGTGACCATGGAGTTAGTAGACTACCTGAACTGGGTTTCATTCGTATCATTATTATATTGGGGAAGAAACGGACAGAGAGAGGTGAGGTTTGGGTACCCATAAGCCGCTTTAACAATACTGCTGACTTTTGTTATTGTCGTTACAAAGTTCAGTTGTCCCATATTCGTCTACATTTGTCTAAATTGTATTTTCCTGCACAGATTGTGGATTGTCATTGTAATTTTAAGCCGTTGTAGATGTTTCCTGTAATCTTTTTTTAGCTCACCTGACCCAAAGGGTCAGTGTGAGCTATTACCATCACTTGGCGTCCGTCGTCTGTCGTCCGTCGCCCGTCCGTCCGTGGTCTGTTAACTTTTCACATTTCCATCTTCTACTCTGAAACTACTGAAGCAAATTCAACCAAACCTTTCTGCAATAATGTATGAAAGGTCCTTTACAAAGATTGCTCATTTCGTTCCGATCCGATAAAAAACATGGCCGCCAGTGCGGAACTTAGGTTTAACAGTGGACTCTATGGGAAAAATCACATTTTCATCTTGTGCTCTGAAACCACTTAAGCAAATTCAGCCAAACTTTACTGGAATGATATACTTAAGGTCGGGCGGCTGCCAAATGGGTACATCCTTTGTCAGGAGCAAATCTTCTACAGTATTTGAGACAGTAAGTTTTTATTTTGCAGACCAATTGTACATATATCAAAGATGTGCATGGTACTTTGATTTTGATTTTTGATAATTTATGTCAAAAATATCAGTTGTTGAACTTAGTCATTTTTACATCAAATTTTTACAAATAGGGTACCCCCTTTCTCAGGAGCAAATCTCCTACAGTATTTGAGACAGGAAGTTTTTATAATGTAGATCATTTGTACCTGTATCAGAGGTGTGCACAGTACTTTTATTTTCCTTTTTGATTAAAATCCAAGTTGCTGAACTTTCAGAAATAGGCTAGTTCGGTGGAAGGATTAACATTGAAAATTAATGAAAATTATAAGTGCATTTCAAATATTCAGGGTCATCCCATGGGTAAGATATACTGTCCATGTAAAAGAAAACCTGGTTTACTGTCACATTGACAGCTTTCCTCTTGTCATCTTCTGCTCTGAAACGGCTGAAGCAAATTTAACCAAACTTAACAGGAACGATGTACTAAAGTCCTTAAGAGAGATTGCTCATTATTTTCGGATAAAAAAAAAAAAAAAAAAAAAAAAAAACATGACCGCCAGCACGGAACATGGTTTAACATTGGACCCTATGGAAAATCATATTTTCATCTTCTCATCTTAAGCCACTGAAGCAAATATTACCAAACTTTACTGGAATGATGTTTGGAAGGTCCTTAACAAAGATTTATCATTTTGTTCCGATCTTTGGACTCTATGGGAAAAATCACATTTTCATCTTCTGCTCTGAAACCACTGAAGTAAATTCAACAAAACTTTACAGGAATGATGTACTAAAGATCTTTAACAAAGATTGCTCATTTTCTTCTGATCCGACAAAAAACATGGCCCCCAGCTTGGACCCTATGGAAAATCACATTTTCATCCTCTCCTCTCAAACCACTGAAGCAAATTCAACCAAACTTTACAGGAGTGATGTTTGGAAGGTCCTTTAAAAAGATTGGTAATTTCGTTCCGATCCAAAAAAAAAAAACAATAAAAAAAACATGGCTGCAAGCTCGGAATTTAGGTTTAACATTGGACCCTGTGGGAAAAATCACATTTTCCTCTTCTACTCTGAAACAGCTGAAGCAAATTCAACCAAACTTTACAGGAATAATGTACTAAAGGTCCTTTACAAAGATTGTTAATTTTATTTCAATCCGACAAAAAACATGGCTGCCAGCGAGGAACTTGGGTATTAAATTGGACCCTATGGGAAAAGTCACATTTTAATCTTCTCCTCTGAAACTGCAGAGGCAAATTCATTCAAACTTAAGAGGAATGATACACAGATGGTACTTAAAAAATTTGCTCATTTCAGTTCGATCGAACAAAAAACATGGCCTCAAGTGCAGAACATAGTTTAACATTGTAGCGCGGTATGTGAAAACCATACTTTTCTTAATCTTCTCTGTAACTATTCAAGAAAATTTAACTAAACTGTATTGTATTGAAGGTCCTTTGCAAAGATTACTCATTTTAATAGGATCAGACAAAAAACACTTGTGTCAATGGAGAACATAGCTTAGACCTCATCGGTAAAATACTTGGAGATGGAGATGTTGTTTCCTTGACATTTACCCCATTTCCTTTCTTTTTCATATATTTTTTTTTTGGTCATGCATGGCATAAAAGCATTTCCTCAGGTGAGCGATACAGGCTCAGTCTCTGAGCCTCTAGTTTTATTTAATGTTCACTTAAAATCACATGGTACTGCGACAGCTATTGCTACGGTCAAGAAAGTGGCAAAACTTTTAGTTTAACGAAATAAAGATTTACACCCCAAGCTCTCTACCTTTCATTAACTTGCCGTCATGGAAAGACAACTTTGTATACATTTGTTAGATGTTCACGTCTGATATATCTATAATGTAGACATTTCACATCTACGAATCTAACACATTGTGTTAGCTTGGTATGTTAATCTTGACTTCATTAAAATAAAAGTTTTGTCACTTCCTTGGTCGCAGCAATAAAGCGTCTCCTGTGCCTGCATGACACTTCATGTGGGAAATAATAATTATTTGAAATTACTCAAAAGTCAGAAGAAGATAACTTTCTGTCATAAAAGCGAAATATTGATAGTATTGTATTTATTTTTAAAATATCATCTAAATATATATTAATGTGAATATTTTTTTTGAAATTCCGCTTTATTATTTATGAGAGATTCACTTGCAAGCAATATTCGTAAAATGAAACCGAAGAAGGGAACTTAAGGAAGCAGTATTGAAGAAAATGGTGGAGTTGGAAGCCCGTTTTTAAATAACTTTTTCATAAATGGCTTTGTTGGAAAAACAGTAATAATATTTCACACACATATATATAATGGTCATGTACTTTTTTATTTATATGAATCCCATGATTTTGAGTTAATGACAAAACTAAAAAAAGGCAAAAAACAAAAAAAAACAAAAACAAAACAAAAACAAAAAAAACAAAGACAAAACATAAACAAAAAAAAAATGCAAAAACAAAAACAAAACAAAAAATGCAAAAAACAAAAAGGAACAAAAACAAACAAAAAACAAGCAAAACAAAAAGAAACAAGTTAACAGAGCAAAACAAACAATATATATAACAAAACAATCACAAACCAAACCAAGAAAGCAAAACAAACAAAAATATATCAAAGCAAACACAAAAGAAATAAAAAAAATGCCTTCAACCCGTAATTTGGATCCGTAGAAGATAACAAAATGAACTAATTAACTAACTTTTTGATTGTTGAATCTATTATATTTTATCATCTTTAAGCCATTGTGCAGATTTTAGCCCGAAAATCAAACACTATCTGTAGACACCCGTTCACAACTGTAAATTTCGAATACGTTGGGTCATATAAACTATCTACCAATTAAAAATGAACTTTGCGTTATTACGCAAACTTTGCGTTATGACGCAAAATAAAAAAAAAGTTTGTGTGGCGCTAATACGCTTCCGTAAAAGACATTGTCGTGTACATACGTGCTTTTTTTTGGTTCATTCGAGAAAAGGGAACATATAAAATGTTTGTATTATAAATGATGTTTGAATAGATTAACGTACTGTTAGATTACACAAGCAAGGGCGATTTGGATAATGTAATTGTAGCAATTCTCTTGCATCCGAGGTAATTTTTTTCTTGTAAGTATAATGGCTGTACATATATGTAGCATTCGCAATATATAAACAGAGCAATATGATAAAATTGGCAGAAAAACTAAACAAACACAAGGATGGTTAATCTTTTTATTTATTTTTTTCTCTAAAATATCGGAAGCTAAATGAAAAATTAATATCCGTCGACATGATACAAAAATGTACCTAAAGATATTTTGGTTTGTTTGACCTTTGATGTTCGGAAATGATAAGTGCTGCACAAATTCCGCTCCTACTCTTAATACAAGGATATTAGACTAAAATTTCATAGGTTGTTTGAAGCCAATTGTTAAGTGATCTTAAGTAGCAAGTTATCTTAAAACTTGAACTAAACGTTGCATACTAGTGACAATATAACTCTTCAAAATATCTTTCATCTTTTAATAATTTATTTTGCTTCTGGAGTTTGTCTAAAAATAGAAATAACTTCTCCAAGGAATGGAAGCGAAACCTTTCAAAAATATTTTTCATTAGTAGGAAAAAGCATGATAGAATTACTATTGTACATTTAACGAATGGTAGTAGTAGATAGTAAAAAGGAAGGAAAACGGGGAATGTGTCAAAGAGACAACGACCCAAATTGGAGTAATAACAACTCAAAGCCGCCATAAGATCTTCAATGAACGATGAGAAAACCCCACACCCAACGGCAGGTCGGAGTCGGCCCCTGAATAAAGAGTGATCAAGTTCAGCGAAATAAACATCATCCTAGACTCCTATAGACATAAAGTAAACGAACTAGAAAAAAATGACAAGACACACAAAGGCTTAATAAATTTCCTGACTTAGGACAGTTTACAGTACGATAATTCCAATTGCTATTGTATCGCCCAATTTCATTGGTCAACGTCACGAACAACAATGAAGTTATTTTCTCGATAAACGCTTCTTGCCCATTAATACGCTCCGAGGAAAATAGTTCGGTATACGGTGACGTAAAATTCAGTGAAAACATTGTTTTAATTTCAAAGGATTGGAATTATAAGAAATAAAAGTCATTTTTGGGGAGTTTATGGCTGTGTAAACGCGGCCTTTCACTCACAAACTTTACATAAAGTCCTTTGGACTTTACTCAGTTTGTGAGTGAGTCGGCCGCGTTAACACATCGATAAACTCCTCCAAAATTCCTTTTATTCCTATAATAACACTTCACTGGTTGAAGTCCTTATGGTACCAGCCCCTGAGGTGGTGTTAAAAAAGGTGAAAATGAGATGACAATTTTCAAGTCAATTCTGAATAAAAGCAACTTTATAAATAAAAAGTTTCAAAAGTTTCAAAAAAATAAAACAAAATTCCTTTTTACAGTTTAGCTAGAAGACAGTTTAGTGTTTTATATGAAGTCTATCTTACAACGCCGGGGTTACCGAAATACTGTATGTTATTCGGGAATCTTCACTGGGGATACGGGTTCATATTCTCTGTCTGTGCCCTATATCCAATGAGCCGTCAGGCGAAGGGGATATAGGGCGCAGACAGATAATATGAACCCGTATCCCCTGTGAAGCCCGAAAAACTATTATATTCTGCTACATGTAGAAGTGCTATGATTTTTCTTTTATAAGCGTCTGCAAATTGTGATTTTGCTACATTCTGTACAACGGGGATACGGTCTCATATCCCCTGTCAAGGTAACAAATCAAACTGCAGGATTTACCTGGATTATTTCACATCAGCAGAATATATACTTATATTTTCCGTCTTTAGAATATCCTGATAATTACGATTTTAAGAAGAAAATGCATATTGGATGTATATTTCTCAACTGTTACGCGTTTATTCTACTCTTGACGGTTTTAATGAACGTAACCTTAGCTTGCTATCAAAGCCATTTTTTTTTACATCAGAGTTTCAGAATTCATACATTGTTGAATACAATGAATATAAGTAATGATATGTTTATGATTGTTGAAGATACCGCATCAGTCATGGATGTACATGTAGCGTTGCTCGACATCAATCAATAAATTCTGCTCAAACCGGTGCTAGGGCCGTCTTGAACTTACTGTGAGGTATGAGTACAGCTCATTGTTGAAGGCCTCATTGTGACTTCAAGATGAAAAACAATAATAAAAGCGTTGTCCCATTGCTTATTTTACGATGTTTTTATAGAAACTTTGTCTCGTTTGGATTTACTCCAAATCCATTCATTTTTAATTTTAATGAAGTTTTAAAAAAACATTTGATATCTAAATATGACGTTACTCATAAACAGTTATTACTAAGGGCATTTCAGTAGTATAGGAGCACAGGCAAAGTCGCATTTGCGGTGGTGCGTTACCATGGGAACACGAAGTGTTGGTGATCTCTCCGTAATACCCCGAAACCCAAACCGTGCCGGCGGAGCGTTGCCATGGGAACACGAAGTGTTCACGGTCGTGACGTCATCAAAACATGGCATCCTGGGAAATTTGACTTGAAGTGAAAATAGTCTTATTTGAAGTCATAAACAACCATATTGATTGGAAATGATGATATGAATCAATACAAGACTAAACAGGGTACTGTGGAGAGGTATGGGAGTGCGCATGCGCAACCGGAAGTGATCGTTTATTTCCCGGATACTCCATATTGATTAGAAATGAAGTGATGGATGGACGTAGCACCCCGTAAGGGAACTATTATCTATTGGTGTCTTCTATTAGGTCCAGTTCCATCGCGGCCATCTTGTTTTTTCGAGGAAAGATAACTCTTGTACTTAAAAAAGCCACTCTGCATTCATCCAGGCTTGTGACTGGCTATAACTATAGAGTTATAGGCTGCATTAACTTTTTTTTATCTTTTTTTTTCTTTTGTTGCAACTGACAATTACAGTTCCTTATTCACTCTTTTTAGTTTTGGTTCTCTGCCATCCACATTTCGGAAACCATTTTGCATGTTCCTCCAATGGATCGTCGTTTTCTTCCCAATCATGCAGAATTCCTCCACAGTAAAAACATTGTACTTTATCACCTTGGTTTAAATAAAATAGTCCAGACTTTGCAAGGTCCGTTGGTCGTTTTTTCAGTTGTACCGGCCATCAAGTGTAAGATTCTAGTCTGGCTGATTCATTGGCATACTCTATGTATTCTGGGCACGTAATGTCAGGTGTTTCTGAGGAAGTTCTCGGTATAAACCCATGTTTTTGTAAACATCTTGAATAAAGGGACATTAAGGAAAATGTCTATGGTGTTCCATGTGTACCACGTCTTCAGCTCTCCAGCCACCCAATACTCCTACACTGTGTGCACCGACATTTGAATTCTATACCAATATAATAAATATACGAGTAATCTAGTGTGAGATCCAAGGATTCTACCGCATTCGACGTCCACGTTTTAAAGGTATCTAGACGTAAATCAAAATTTTCTCTCAGAGGTTTCAATCGCTCCAACGGGCTTTCAGGGATGCAGTCCATCTGTATTCAATGTAGTCTGTCTCGTAAACTGCTGAAATGCCCGTTGTGAAACTCCCACTGCTTTCTAATTCCCACTGCTAATCACATCTGGACAGCAGAAAGGTAGTCTGACGACTGAGGGAGCTATTCGTTTGCGCCTTTATATAATCCAATTGGGTGTTTTCTATCAGGTCCGCGTTCATGTTTTGGTAAGGGAGTTAACTCGTGATTTTCTAATGCTGCTTATGAGTTGATTACAGTTATGAATATTCAACTCACGAGTATATTTTTGTCAGTGCTCGGGTGCTCATTTTAGTATTCGGTGGTGGTGATGGTGGTGATGGGATGATAGGCTATTGTGGTGGTGGTGGTGGTGGTGGTGAGATTAAATAAGAAAAAGACCAATTGTTTAAAACAAACTCTATACATTTCACTTCTTCGTTCCATGTGAAAGGGTCACTCTGCATTTCCCTAGGCTTGTGACTGGCTATAACTACATAGGCTATATAGGCTGCATTATCCCTTTCCTCCCATCCCATATGTCATTGATTTATCTTTTACATGGAGTCGTTGCGGTCTGCAGTTGATGGTGGGTCAAAATCATTCAATACTCCATCAAACAGATACTATCTTTTTTCTACGGCATACTTCCAGGCCTCTCTAGTATCATAGTCCTCTTCTTCTTTCAAACTTTGGACCGTTGATTTTTCTATGCACTGGGTCTTTCCGCATATCCTCCATCCAGAATACACTATTGAGATAAGCATCTTTCATCGTTTCCCTGTATTCCGGGAACATTTTTTTATATCCAAGTTTTCGTGCCTTATCATCCTCATGTCCGGCGTCTGTATACTTTTCCACCTTTTCTTCGTATTCGGACTGATTTACATTAGTGACTTTGTTTACTATAATATTCCATGGTGATTCCCAGTCTGAGTCTTCTTTATCAGATCTTCCATCTGTGGTATACTCAGATTCTTCACTAACATGACTATCTTCGGACATGTTAGAGTCATTTTCCATATCCTGTTGTTTGTCCATATCTTGCTCTGTATTATGACGCGATTGCTTGTGACGCAGAAGATGGAACTGTCTATTAGAATGTTGATTACAGCTATCACAGTGATACATTCCAGAAGTCTTCACCCCTTGAGATTCGTTGAACGAATGAGGAAACTTTAATTATCGAAGCTTTAAATACTTCAAACTCACGAGTATGCTCAAACGACTCAAGAGTTGCTCACGAATATATTTTTGTTAGTGCTCACGTGCTCATTTCACTATATTGCTGCTGTTGCTGCTGCGCCATTTCGAGGTATAATTGCTGCTGCTGATGTTGATAATAACATCATATCACTATATTGTTGTTGCTGGTGGTTGTGGTGGTGTAAATTCCGAAAAATAGATTGTCTCTTTATGAAAATCAACCAATCAGAAACTCTGTTACAAAATGAACTAACCAATCACTTTCCTCGATGCAAATAAGTACGTTGTCCAGACGTTTTTTTTTAGGTAAGTGCCCGTTCCTTTTTGTATAAAGTTATTCCTTTTTTGATAATATCTTACTTTTTATCCACAATCTAGAAATTCTTTTTTTAATTTATTTTTTATTATATAATCTGAAACTGTCTACTTCTTGTTTGGTTTACTTGGTCCAGCTTCATCTCCTTATTCATCATCATCTTTTTCATCTTCATCATCACTAATCATATGTACTATTTGATCATCATCATTATATTTATCTTCATCATCACTCCATAAATCTTGTGTTGACATCTTTTTTTATGTATAACATCCAACTTTATTTTAGCTGCTGTATTGTAACATAACTTCTAATTTCTTAGAAATCTTGGTACCATTATTTATTCTCTTTATGGTATGATAAAAACGCGTGATGTGCTATTTCTTTTTCGACGTTTCTATTGGACAACTTTGAAAACTCGTTGGTCGTGATTAACGTTACCTAGCAACGGTGATGTTATTTGAAACAAAATAAATATTATGAAAATCATAAGAGAAATAGTTTTAACAACTCGAAAGAATTGTATATCGTTGGATATCAACTCTCGTTATGTAATTTCAAATATAATATACTCGCCAAAGGCTCGTTTATTATATTTTGAAATTACATAAGTTTAGTTGATATCCATCGATATACAATTCTTTCTCGTTATGAAAACTATAAATATCATCTCTATTGCTTTTACTAAATCTGGTTTTCTTCTACCATCAGTTCTTTTCATCATTGTTTTTTCTCTCGTTGTTTAATCATAAACATGATATTACATCTTAATTCTTCAAATTTTTTTCTACTGAATAATTTTTTTACTATTTCATTAATTTTTTATACTCAAATATTTCATTGTTTATTATTGATTTATTTCTTTTGATCGAATCATTATTTTGTACATGCTCAATCCTATGTGCGCATAAAAAATAATAGATAAAAGAAATTAAAAAATAATCAAAAATAATCCTATCAGTGTTCTGTCTGTAACACAAATGAAATGCATGGAACTGCCTAGAGACAGAACACTGATTAGTATAAGCATGGTAAGGGTTAGGGTTAAAATATGGTTATGGTAAGAATATGAGTCGAGTTATTTGCATCGAGGAAAGTGATTGGTTAGTTCATTTTGTAAGAGAGTTTCTGATTGGTTGATTTCCATAAAAAGACAATTTTTTTTGGAATTTACACCACCACAACCACCACCACCAGCAACAGCAATATAGTGATATGACGTCATTATCAACATCAGCAGCAGCAGCAATTATACCTCGTATCTGGAGCAGCAGCAGCAATATAGTGAAATGAGCACGCGAGCACTAACGAAAATATACTCGTGAGCAACTCGTGAGTCGTGTGAGCATATTCTACTCCAACGAAAAAATAATGAAGGTTCGCATTCAATGAATATAACGGCGCAAAAGAGAGTTATCTGCTTCAGTTATAAAAAATAAACTTAAAATCTCCAAACAACATCGTTAAAAAATTACAATTTGTTCACCTCCGCTATTTTTTTCGCATTTACCAGTTCTAGGTACTCGAACAAAAAAAATGTATGTTGGCATTCAATGAATAAAACGGTGCAAAAAGATAGTTATCTGCTTCTTATAATTTCCCAAAAAATTAGATGTATGCTCTTTATTTTTCTTAGATAATGGTGTACTTGTTCATGAGATTATATCTCATGTGTACACTTTGTTAATAACTATTATTTTAATTTATGTAAATTCTAAAATTAAGGTTTAACTCCTTCCATCGTAGTTTTGTCCTTAGCCATATTTGATATTATTGACTATTCGGATTTCGTTTGGTTTTATACATTTTGTGAAATTATGGATTTCCTTTGTTTGTGTGCTAGTGCTGCTGATGAGGAATTAATTTCCGAATCATTAAAATTGTTTCTGTTGGAGTAAACATATTTGTTATGGTCTCATGTTCATTTACACCATATCCTTTCGTAAAATATATAGTGATAAATTAACATCAATTAAGAATTACAATTTATCAACTTCCAGTATTTTTTCTTCGCATTTACCAGTTCTATTAAATGCTAAGGAAAAACTGGTTCAAAATTATTTGGAGTTGGGAGCTTTGGCACTAATTTAGATTAACTTCGACGAAAATTCAAGAAAACTGCAAATACAAGTAGAAGCTAAAATTGCCGTGCACCTACCTGCATTCATCAATCGATTTGAAACTTTGCATTTTAAAAGAATCGGTAGTAATTCAAATACAACATTTAACGTGGGTCTTCATGTCATGTTATTGTTATGTATTTGTGCAATGCAAATGGATAAATCATCAAACTTTGCTCACAAAATTCTTCGTTTGAGTATCTAACTTCGCTACTTTGTTTTAATGACATTTGAGTGAGTAAGTAACTTCGCTACTTTGTTTTAATGACATTTGAGTGAGTAAGTACCTAAGTTATCACTTTATTAATATAACTAAAACTCTTGGTCTAACCTGACCTGTTAATCATTTTAAGTGCAGGCCTGCCATGTGTAACAACGACAATTGGACCATAAATGGGAAAATTCTGTTGTTATTTTGCGACTTTGTTGCATATTTTTTAGTCGCTTTTGAAAGCTGATGTTGCCATAATTAATACAGATGAAACCTTGAGCAATTGAAAGAAATCAGGCGTTGACATTCATTGAATGATTGATTTTTTGTTTTGTTTTTTGTTTTGTTTTGTTTTTTTTTGTCTTACCTAAAATCATAGAGTTGTACGTGTTGATTTATTCCCTTACGAAAATGCATGAATACCTAAATACCAAAGTCACCAAGTTCTTGCAGATTTCGACAATTTATGTCTCTGTAGTACAGATCAAATTGAATCGTGAGGAAAATCATAAACCAACCAAATCTAAATGAAGAAGGAAATCAGATTAGGACAACACAAAGATTCTCCTGAGTTTTAAACAAAATGTCAAAAATTACAAGTTTTCAAATATAATCGATTTTTGAGCAAGCTCGTAAGTGAATACCCCTGGGGACTTACAGTCCACCAAAAGTGTCATCAACTCAGTGGTAATAAACAATTAAATACCTAAGTTACTGTAAAATAATTTCAAGCCCAAGGAAATTTCGACAACTAAAATGTATGCATGCTTCAGAAAAGATCAAATGAAGACATTTCGAAAACAAGATGTGTTTGTGAAACAATTTTATTAGTGTAATAAATTTGAAAATGGAATCTTAATATTTTGGTTAGAGTTATCTTTCTTTACATACAAAAAATATGAAAATGGAATTTTTAAATGTTGACCTCTGTGACCTTGTCCTTTGACATGACCTTATTTTTTTCTTGCATATAAATGTTACTCTTGACTAGATTTATACACTTGCCAAGTATGATAAGTCTATCCTTAATGGTTTAAAAGTTATAGCCAAGGTTAAAGTTTCGGACGCACACACACACACACACACACAGGACAAAAACAATATGCCCCCGATCCTTGATATGGGGGCATAAAAAACCGCAAGTTGTACTGAAACTGATAACGAACAACTAACGGACAATTCTATAATTTAATATTAGAAGCAATCAATAAGAAACGTGATCTGTACGTGGTGTGTCTGCGAAATATACATGTAGAAAGACAACAGAAAACATCATTAATGGCTGAAAATTCCAATAACCGACCACAATCCACAATTGAGCCCCACATTAAAAACACAATAAATAAAAGACAAACAACAAACGTAAATATCATAATTACTTGTGATAGCCGGACTTACGCCATTTAAGTTTTGCTTATTTTGAATAGACAAGTTCCAATCTATAATAAGATAAAAATGGTCAAAACGAATTTTCAGTTTAGCAAGTACAAAATGTATTCATTCTGTAAGAAGGTTATATGTTTTAGTTGTTTGTGTTGTACTCTAGTTATAACGTTGCTTACGTTTCTTGTCATGTCTTAAATTTGATATAACTGATCGACAATGCAAAAGGAATAAATAATTTTTATTTAAAGAAAATAATGAAGCTGAATGTAAAAGTGAACAGACAAGGATAATTACTCCCATTCAACAGATCACATCATATGAAAACTTCGTAGTATTCACAATGAATATTACATTCAAATGAAGAAACTTTATGTCTATATATTAGGTGTTAATATATTATGCTAAAGGAATGAGTATTGTAACATAGTTAGTGAGTACAGTGGTCTATTGCTGCAAGTAAAAAAAAACATGCGTCAAAAGTATGTTATCAAGCATAATTACAGATACGGATAATTCTATTAATTTTGAATTTAATATTGCTATAAGCAGAATATTTTTTTTCTGTTGGGGTGTTCAACACAATCATCTATCTCCAGTAATGTTAGCATTCATCAAGCCTGTCAAATTAACCAGGTAGATAACTGATAAAAACGAATTTTCACGACACGTCATAACTGAAAATTTATAAGTATCTGTAACTTCGCAAAAGTATGGGTAGCACTAACAGAGCTTACTGCAATAGGTTCATGTTTTGTGCCGAAAGAGAGTTAATATTCTTATATAAATCAATGTTTGATGAAATTTTGATTAAGAATATAAATCCTTCCCCTGATTTATCCTTTTGAAGATGTTTCTGTACCAGGAGCAATGGTTGTTGTGGAATTGTTTTCAGATGTCTCCCGCTTGAATATGAAATACGTGTTGACCTGTGACTCCTTCTTTAGACTATTTATCCTGTTTTTACTGTATAAATGACAGTTTTTCACCTTCCCGTTACAGCTTGTGTATGTATAGGCGATACAATGAACATCTTGCATACAGAAAGACTTGCATTGGTTCACGGAATTCAGACACGATTCGGTCTGTTTAGATCCCCTTTCGTTACCTAATATATTCGTACTAGATAATTTGAAAGAGCTTGAAATTTTTGTAGCAAAAATTATGCTTTGCCATTCCTTTCCTGTATCTGTGAATTCAGCAGTTGCCATTTCCCGATACATATAGCAAACTTGGTCGTCTGCGGAACACGTTTTACAATATGTTATCGCTTCACATTCTACTTCCTGTAAGCAATAATCAATACATTCACCAAATGAAAGGATTTTTGAATCATAGTGGCCATGAAGTCTTGTTTTGGTCAAAATGATTCCTGGGGAGAGGCTTTCACATGAATCTACCTGGCCCTCTTGCTGGAGATACTTACAATATTCAAATTTATAACGATTTATATTCTTGGAAATATTTTGATAATTGACATCAAGATGCCCCATGTATTTTTCTGAGAAAAGATCCTCGATTGAGACAAGTTTATATTCCATGGGAACTGGACTTTCTTTGACTGTCGACGCCCATGTCATAGCGTCACCATTAGCTGGTGGGGGTGCCCCTATAGTTATTGTTTTTGTCTCAACGTTTTTCGAAAAATCGGAGGCAGATTGCTTTTGGGAGGAGTCCATTGAAAACCCACCACCTACACTAAATAAACCTGAATAACTGGCTTGCACAGCTACATTTACACCTTTAGAACGTTCGGATTGAAATTTTTTAGAAGTCATTTTGTGCTCATAAGTAAATCTTGAGCCAAAAGTGACATATGACGGGAAATGTGTTCCGTATGTATCAAAAAAGTCGATGTACACATCTTTTGTTTCAGTGTTGTCTAATTTATATATCCATTTCAAAAACGTGCTACTAAATTGAGGTGCATTATCTGTAACAAGCTTACTGAAATAGTATATACATTTCGCAGTCGACAGAATATAAACTGATTCTCCTGTCGATATTTCCGAAGACGATTCCTTATACCCAGCGCTAGCAGAAAAGCTGACACCCCAACCACCTCCGCTGACACTTGCCGAAACAGATAAAGATTTTGAAAATTCATATCTTGTTTGCACAGTCTTTGAGGAAAATGACGTAACACATGAAACATCGGGTACGACAACTAATCCATAAGGTATACTGTAACGACAGTCGGCGGTTTGCCGTCCTCTAGAATAGTCTGCTTCAAAAATGGGATATGTGAATCCAGGGTCATGACCAACAGCAAGGGGATAACCTCTCAATATGTTGTATCCAAAGAGTGCATAATCTAAATCCGGAAATGTCCTTTTGAAGTTTCTGCCTTGGCATTCCTGTAATCTGTAGTCATTTCTCATTCCTTAAATCAGACAAAATATCACTAAATCATAAAAAATCTCACTTAGCCAAAAATTATCCTATGACTCGAACTTCATTTATACTCTAGATATTAAATTTGACAAGATAGAGTTCACGCCATTATCCCTGCTTTCAATAGTTGTATAGCAAACATTTTGATATTCTTAATCACCGTTTCAAGATTTGATTTGAAGATCTGATCTATTGCAGTATTGTTTCATTTCATTCATCATTTCACGAACAAGTAAATTATAATTAATTTAAGGTAGTATGGGTGTAATCCGCTGTTGTGAATTCATGTTTTGTGCTTTGGTGTATTTCTTGCATTAACAAAAGATAATTTTTTTGACAAATCATTTAAAAGTTTAACTTAAAATCATAAATAGAGAATACATGACCACATTAAGCACAAGTAATGGGTCCATTTTTCTTTAAACGTGTGCGGGATATAAATTTTCTTCTTCAGAAATGCTGGAAATATTCTGTTTTTTATACTATTATTTGTTTTATTTTTAAAATTATACATATAAAATTTTGGGATACGGTTCATTCAAGTGAAAAAACTTAAATTGAAATTTGACGGAATTTACAAAGAAATAACAGGGAAAATGTAAAATTCGCATAATAAAGTAGAAGTTACTGGTGAATTAAGTTACCTTAATTGTGAACCATGCATTGTTCTAGTGTTTTCTATATTTTTTTTATCAAATTGACTCTATGGTATAATTTCTGTTTTCCTTAAAATTCAGCACTAGTTTATATCCCTTGCCTTTTAGTCCATTTTTTTTAAGAAAATGTAGTAAAAGGGACACAGAACTACGAATTATAAACGCTTAGGACCCTTTTTATATTTTGCAATTATTTTGTTTACTATCACAATGTATGAATCCTAAATTACAACAAAAAAAATGGACAAATATGGCGGAATAGTACCAATGTGTCATCTAAAATTACTATGATTTTCAATATGTCGAAAATTCAGAATGATATTTCTGCTGTAAAATATTTGAAATGAAAATGTAAAGAATGGAAGTATTTAAAAGAAATATTCTCTAAGATATCACAGTATCTCTTTTTAAAAAATAAAACGATGCCCTTCATAAATACACGATTCCCCTTATCAACTTAATACACATGTCTTCTTTTCGAGCGATTATTGCATCTCAAGTGCCCTGTATAATCAAGTGATTTAGATAGATAAACAATGGAGCTAACCAACATTTATGCTTTGTACAGAATTACTATCCGTTTCTCCAAGAAGTTTTTGTACCATTCCTTCAGTCTTTGGCTTTTTTAACAAACGTTGTTGTTCCAACATGGTTTCAGTCATGATGTCACTATAAAATTAAAAAAAAGATGATCACTTTAACAAGTGAGTATGTGTGGCAGAGAGAATGCAATTACATGTATATTCCATGAATATGTACTTTACCTCTGCCCAAGAGACCAAACAGTTATGAAAATAGTCCATAATAAGCAAAAAATTCATGAAGCTATGTGCTTATTTTTATGATAAGTTTCTTTCATGATTTTATATTTCTCTATATCGTATTCTAATCCTTTTTAGGCCAAGGCTATTTCTATAATTTTTCAGAAAGATGCTTGTTCATATTTGTCATTTTCATGCAACATATTGCTTACAGGGTACATCTTTCTAGATATTTATTTTTATTTTACAGGATAATTATAGAAACGTAAGAGATGTCCATGCACTAACTGGAATAGGACTTTTATTATTTTTCATTATAGAGTTCAATAATGCATGGTTGTCAGTTATGTTGGGGTATAAAGTATTTGAAAGCAAAAGCTGTTAAAAAGGGGTCAATATGGGGTATTTGAGAATGCTCACTAAAGTGTTTTTTTTATTTATTTGGTTATAATGATGTCTGCTATAATTAGGGATTTTTTTAAAACAAGGATTAATTTGTTCAAAGTAATATCATGCGACAACGGGATATTATGAAGGTTTTATTATTTACTGCAATTAACATTAAAACACCGGGTACCCCGATCCAAATTCTGCGGAGAAATGCTGCTCTGCAGGAGTGGATCATATTTTTTCTTTGACGTTTGATCCGATTTCCGAGGAGGAGCACTGCTCCGTTCGATTTTGATAAAAACATAAAAAAATGCTGAATTTGGATCGGGATGAGCATGTATGAATAACATTACCATACTCTTACCTAGAACTGATTGCTTTATATAACAGATACACATTAATGCTGATCAGTATAATAAACAGTAGGACTACAATCACAGTCTTCCATGTGCAAACTTCAGAAATTTTGGACTTCCACTGTAAAATAAGGTAGTGATAGAAAGTCATTTGAATACACATCCTGATTTCTTTTATCACGAACAACATCTTAGGATTTAGATATCGGTCATATTTGGACTCGGAGAGCTAAAGTTATTTTAACTAACAAGATAAACATTCCCACACCTAAAATGATTTATAACAATATTCGAAGACTAAGTGAGAGGGAACAATGTTTCCAAATTGTTGTAATTTGGATCAAACTTTTGTTCTTTAAGACGTTTTGCATAAGTTCAATGACTGCTTACAGGAGTGATACAGAAAATGGTCCTCTGGTGGCTGTTTATTGAGGTTGATACTGATCGTGCTTTAGTTTTGGTTTTCTGTTCATTATTGGATTGTTTGTTTGTTTTTGTCATGTTGCTTTCGATTTTGTTACATCTTAATGGTCGTGTTTTAGCTTTATGATTTTAGTATTCGTTTGCCGATGTATATCGATATAATACTGGACTTTCGAGATAGGAACTCTCTTGTATAAATACGTCAAGTTTCCCCAAAAACACACACTGTTTTCTCCTTGGCATTTACCCCATTTCCTTTAATTTTCATACTGATATAAATCTTAGTAAGACCGTTTCTTCTGAAACAAAACCCTATTATATTATCAAAAATGAAATGGAAAAGTGATTTTAAACGTGAAGTTGTCTGTCGTTGTACACTTAAAAGAACATGACCAATTGGCGTGGTCTTCACATCGACTAAAATTTGAAAGTTTTGTGAAAATTTTTGCTTTTTAATTGATGATTTCTCTTTAACGGTGGACATTACATCCATGATTTTTGGAGCAAATGTATAATTCGTATATGTACTTTCGTTAAAGTTTGAACTTTTCAGAAATAAAGCATAGTTATTTCGCATTCATTGAAAATGTCGTTAATTTAGACTCAAATTTACCCCGACATTAATACTGATATATTACAAAAACCAATCAAAAATAACTTGCATTCTATGATTCAAATAAATATTTCAGTTCTTGACTTTATCATGAATAACCTATAAAATTTATTAGAATATAAGAGAGTACTACTATTTTCTATAACTTTAAAAATATCCCAAGCACTGTTTTAGGGTGCCTTTAAAAAAGGAGAAAGTAAAGAAATCGTGACCTCAGGAACTTTTTACGACAGCTAAAAATTGAAGTTTAATAGTTGTTCTATTATTTAAAACAAAAATTAGCCGTGTATGATTCCGTTAACCCAAACTCGAAAACTAATCGTCTTTTTGGACCATTAATTAGTGATTCCCTCTCAATGTATTGATTTTTTTATTGTATCAGAACTGGAATCCGGGATGAACTACATTGTGCCCGATCAGGTAAACTTTGACGAAAATTACGAAGAGTTCCGATTCTTGTTGCATCATTGGAGCGAGTTTACACGCGTGATGTTAACGATTTCCAGTAGTTGCTAATCTCTGTATGTCTCTGGATGTTGACAGGAATTAACTTCAAAATAACTTTGTATTATCTAGTACATGTGCAATTTTCCATATTGCTAAGAAACAGTAAGGGCTAATAGTGATCCTGAGAGCTTACGACAAGAAGAATCCAAAGAAACGAACCCTATAAAAATGAAATAAAAAAAGAATAATTCATAAACATAAACGCATCTTTTTGTTTCGTTTCGTTTTGTTTTTTTGTTTTTTTTTGTTTTTTTTTTTGTTTTTGTTTTGTTTTTTTGTTTTTTTTGTTTGAAAATGATCCTTTTCAAAATAGTACAGGTATGACAGGTATGTGAACAATCCAGTATCCTTGGATATGGGTTTACCCATATCTTATCTTGTTATATCGTCTGTGATCACCTTTTTGTATTATCTGTATATAAACATGCACCGACTTTTTCTATAATTTGCGTATCGCGTTTTTGTATAGTCTGTATATAGAGATGTACATACTTTTTCTATAATTTGTTTTCGCCATTTATTCTAAAGTTTGTATCTCGCTTTTTGTGTAACATCGCGTTCCGCCAACATGTTACTCAGATAATTGTAATTTTTGTTCAGCGTTTTTGTGCATTCTATGGTGTTTCAGGAGTAATTTTTGTTCAGCCTATTCGTGCAATAATCTGGGGTGTATCGCCTGTAAGTATTTCTTGTATATCGCTTTTGTTTTAAAATTTGCATCAAGCATCTTTCGTCAGCACTTTGTGAAATCTGTATTTCACCTTTTAAGATCTTTTAAATACATTCAAACAAAATTATAAGATGCTTTTTTTAACTTATTTGGCAATTTTATATAAATGCAATAATATCGTCGTGTACTATAGGTATGTTTTTATTCTATCGATTACGAATTTTTGCAAAACTAATAATGATATTCTCAAACCCTATACATGTTACTAAGCTAAACTACGTCGAATATGTTTCTGTTCAAAATTATGTACCGATTTTCTTTTTATCAACGGCCTTTGGCTTATTTTATCCACTTGTTCTATTTCAACTTCCGGGAGTTCGTCTTCAGTCTTCGGTTGATTCTGAAGCATTTCATTCAGTCGTATATTTTCCAAGTATAATTCCTGTAGCTGTGAACGTTGTTCTGTCATAGTGGTATATGTAATTTCTGTAAGTCAGAAAGAAGAACTAATAAGCAAAAATATCGAAGTAGAGAAGATTCGGCATTAAGCACATCCATCGAGTACAATGCACTGAATGAAGCCTCAGAATATTTAGGGGTTAGAATTTTGATTAAAAACAGTTAATTTCTATAACCCCCCCCCCCAAAAAAAACAAAAAAAACGCAAGGTAAAATTGTCATGCCAGACAAATTATTGGGCTGGTGAATTTACGCTCGGGAATTCCGGTAACAATCTATCTCGAAGTCAATTTTAGTTTCTTGATATTTGGGTTATTGGATATGGTTTGTTTCCATTGATTTATTCACTTTTTTACATTGTTGGGTCATTTAGAGCTTGCTATATGGTGTGAGGTTCCTCACTGTGTTGAAGACCGTAAGGTGACCACTAGATACTTTGTTTTGGGTCGTTTTAACCTGGATATGGGATGTTGTCTTCTTGACATTCACCCCATTTCCTTTCTTTTTCATCTGTATACAATTTCACATCGTGATATTTTGCGAGCTCATACTCAAATAAGTTTGTTGATGTCTTGAACATTGCGAGTAGTATATTGTTCTTAAATATGAAAAATTGCATAAACAAAATAAACGACTATTTTACTTGGTGAAATTTACAGAATACAATAAATACGGAGAATTCATTAATGCTGCAGCATACGAAAATTATTCTATTTTTGTAAAGGAAGCATTTGTCTATGATTTTCTTTTGCCATTTATACGCACCATTTTGCACAAGATTGGTGTCTTTTAACATGTGTAATAACAAAATTAAAAGTGTCAAGGATAAAAAAAAAAATCTGTGCATGCATTATTTCTTATCTTTTCAAGTTATGACAAATTAATATGTGAAAGACTTTCGAAAGCAATAGGGTCTGTAAGTCTCGTCATGTGACTCACGAGAATCCACGATAAACATGCAATTCGAAAACGTTTCCCGCCGAAAAATGACGTCAGAGGATTGTGATGTTCAAGTTTTTGTTTTAAGGGGAAGCCTAAAATTTTCCACTCGTTTAATTTTCTTAATATTTTCAGTATTAAAACTACACATGTTCATGTCGACTTTCAGCAATTTTCAACAATTTTTACCGTCCTCTTTTATATCTAATGGTCATTAAAGATACTCTGTTTCCTCATATTATTTGGTCCATTCAGGACTTGGTTGTGGTGTATAAAACTGTCTCAAATTAAATTTGATTTAAAATTATTTCAAATGCAAAATTCTGTAGTTTAGACATGTGTGAAAGTGAGCATGAATAATGATAGTGAAATACATGAGTGTTCTGAACAATATAGGCTGAAATTTTTACTCTATTTTGATCACTAATAAACACTTTTTGTAAAAAATTCTGTCGTTTAATTTTCACTAAAAACTGAGAATAGAAAGAAAACTGGTATATGTAAGATATATTAAAATTTTAGAAAATTCTACCGTCCCATTTTTTCTTAATTAAGAAAAAAAGTGGGTAAAAATTTAAAAAAATGCCGAATCTGTGCTATAAATTACCTCCCTTGGAAGAAATCTGACTTTAACATATTTTCATTATCTTTGGGTAGCATTGCAAAAATTTAGGGTAAAATACACTCATTTAAAATTTACTGAATGTTTGGTATTTGTTTTCATTACAAAATTAATATTTATTTGCTGTATGGAAAAATTTTTACAATTTTAAAATTTTGATAATACCTATTGTAATAATACTATTTGTTTGTGTAAGTAATAAAAAGTGAAAAACAGAGTTATCTTCTCCTACCCCAGGTCTACCCCCTTAAACGTCAAATATCTTTGTTTAAAATGTAACTTCCGGGTACAATTTGACCCCGGAAATTCCAAAATTGTACGAGACTTACAGGCCATATTTTGGAAAGATTTTGTTTAAAATTTAATGCAATGTACAAAAATGAAAGTTTTCTTTAAACTGGTTCTAACTGGCTAATAAGGAGGTCCCATTTTGTTCTTAAGCAAAATTTCTATTAAGTTACATACGAGATGTCTATTAGCTCTTTGTCTGATCTTTTATTGTTTTAATTGTATCTGTTTAAAGGTTGAAAAAATATATGTTGTATTTTCCGTTTTTTGAAAAGAACAGTACAAACATCACAAGCAGCAATTTTACTTTTTTGCTGGTGTTTGTAATGTATAGTGCGATTTTCAAACAAAAGTGAACAATTTTAGCAATAACTGCTAGGCAACGGTCATTTACATTAAATAGTGTTTACGTAAATACGGTGTAAGTTTTAAGATTTCGCACAAATGAAATTATACGAAACAACCTTTTCAGCCACCAAAAAAAAAAACAAAAAAAAAACAAAAAAAACGAGAAATGGTTTAGGTTTCAAAAAAGGGTCCTGGTTAATACTGTAACTGTTTTTATTTTAAAAATTCTGTACAAATTTTCCAAGAAAAGGGGTTCCAACCCCAAACCTTACCTTTCTTCCAACACTGATGGTACAATATAGACAAGGTTCATGTAAGGCAATAGTTTATTAGGACACAGACACCTGTATATGGCCATTTCGACAACGTATGCCTCATCAGTGCAAATACATGTAAAACAAAAACATTGAGAATCCTAAAATCGAGAGGTTTACAAAAGCTGATGGAGGACAAATAATCAAAAGGATCTAAATATAAAACAAAAACTCAGCTAAGGACAGAGCTTTGCATGAGGGAAAATCTCTTTTGTTTGTAACAAATATTTTGCAATTTAGATATTGTAAGTTTCCATAAATCGGTTTTCGGGCCAGCTGAACCGAAGTCCTGGACTACTGGACTGGTCAATACCCTCTGGCCCTAACAGTGCACTAGCAGTATCTTCGACTCAGTGGTAATAAAAACAAAATACCGAAGTTACTGAAAATTTACTTTCTTCATATGGCCATTTCGATTATGTCTTATCAGTGCAGATAAAACAAAACATGGGAAATCGAGAAATCGAAAACAACGAGAATATGATTGACATGGCAAAAACAGGAGCACTGAAAAAGAAAGACAAAAACAAGGACGTGAGACGGCAAGGAAGTACGAAAATAAAAAGACGACATTCAGAACGTTATACTTTATCTGCACTGAAGAGACATATGTTGTCGAAATGCGCAAAACTAAGGAATATCTCCCTCATACATATAGCTCTGTCCTTAGCTGATTTTGGCTTTACATTTAGATCATATAGCTCATGCATACAGCTCTGTCCTTAGCTAATTTTGGCTTTACATTTAGATCATATTGGTTATTTGTTCTCCATCAGTTTTTAAATATCTTTCAGTTTATGTTCTTCCAAACGTTTAGATTTAATCTGTACTGAAGAGACAGAAGTTGTCGAAATGCACATATGCAGAAATTAAATTCACAGTAACCTCGGTATTTAGTTATTTGTTACCACTGGGTCGATGCCACTGCTGGTGGACTGTTAGTCCCCGAGGGTATTCACCTGCCCAGTAGTCTGACCCGAAAGCTGATTCTATTTGGAACCTTACAATATCTAATTTTTGTAAATTGTGTTGTAAACTAAGGAGTATCTCCCTCATGCAAAGCTCTGTCCTTAGCTGATTTCGGCTTTACATTTAAATCATATTGCTTATTTGTTCTCTATCATTTTTTTAATATCTTTGAGTTTATGGTGTTCCCAACATTTGGATTTTACCTGCACTGAAGAGACGAAAGTTGTCGAAATGCGCATATGCAGAAATTAAATTCACAGTAACTTCGGTATTTAGTTACTCAGAACTAAAGCATGCAAATTGTTAACTCGAATGAAAAACGGGAGTGACATCAGGTACTCCGGAAGGATAAGCATGTCGTGTTCGCTAGTGGCACCCATGCCAATCCAAGGTTGAGTCCAAACCGGTTACGTCTAATCTGTGAAGACGTGAAATCTAGCTTTAACTGTCCGTTTACAATTGGGAAGTTAAATTCATCACGTTTGTCATAAAACTTGGATTCCAAATGTCCATCTTCGTCAAGGTATATCAAAAGATCTAAGTACTAAGCTAAGTTGGTTGCATCAGTAGTCTCTTTAACTTAAAACTTATTGGGATAGATCTGATGTAAAAACTCCACTGAAGGTGTAAAAAGGCAGATTGAAAACAAATAATTTAAAGGATGTAACAAGAAAAGGGCAGAACGTGCATGAGGAAGATACTTCTTAGTTTTAACAAAAATGTTCAATTTAGATAATAATAAGTTTCCAAAAATCGGTTTTAGGTCAGCACCAACGTACTAGACTACTATAAATATGAAAAAGAAAGGAAATGGGGTAAATGTCAAGGAGACAACATCCCATATCCCATATCCCATATACATCTACAAAAACACAAACACGCAGCAAATGTCTCTGATGAAATACACAATACATATGATTCTATAACAGGCTAAAGCGGCCAAGGCCTTATGACCAGAACAGATCAGAGCAGTCATGGCGCCACTACCATAACAGCGCAGTGCAGTCAGGACTCGAGGCCAGCTCTATAGTTAACTCATGGTAGTTTTTAATGACTGCTTTATGACTGTTCTAAGTTAACTTGAAAACGGTCCTATGTTAACTTAGAGGAGCTTTTATGACTGTTTTTATGACTAGATGATAACATGGCAGCGCAAGAGGTATGTTTGCAACCTACTATAAATTAAAATTTAGAAGTGTTGAATATCAACAATTACTTAAATGTTGACTACTTCATTTCGCTTTTTCACTATCTTCTTGAAACATACAGTATAATTTTGAATTTATCACACGCTAATATAACAATATGGAAAATTTGAATGCACTTTAAGTTTATATTTATCAACAAGATTGCTTCCGACAGCGGAACTTTTGCATCTCCGTACCATTTCCGTGTTATAAGAGGTAACTGGAGATAAATTATAACTATTTAATGACATCCGCCTTTTTTTATGTACATTTTGTATTTCACTCATAAGGGCACTAATCTAAAAAGGTTATTTTAAAAAGCTAGTGCTCCTCCTTCGAATTGCCTAAATACGTCAGCAGTCAGTGACCCAAATGAAGATGTATGCATTCTACGTGTACCCAAAAAAAATATAGTTTTTAATTTTTAGCCCACCTGACCCATAGGGTCAGTGTTAGCTATTGCCATCACTTGTTGTACGTCGTCCGTACGTCCGTTAACTTTTCACATTTTCATCCTCTCTTCTGAAACCACTGAAGCAATTTCTATCAAACTTTACAGGAATGATGTATTAAAGGTCCTTTACAAAGATTGTTCATTTCGTTCCGATCCGATAAAAACATGGCCGCGAGCGATGAACATTGTTTTAATATTGGGCCCTAAGGAAAAAAATCATCATTTTCATCTTCTTTTAAACCACAGAAGCAAATTCAACAAAATTTTACATGATTAATGTATGGAAGGTCCTTTAAACTGATTACTTATTTCCTTCACATCCGAAAAAAACAAAGCCCCCAGCGCGGAATATATTTTTAATATTGAACCCTATTGGAAAATCATAATTAATTTTGTTACGCCCCCATTGTCATTCTACCAAACCTTACAAGAATAATGTTAAGAAGGTTTTTTAAACCAAGATTGCTAATTTTGATCCTATCCGATGGTAAACATGAGTGCCAGCGCGAAGCATAGTTAAATATTGGACCTTATGGGAAAATCATCATTTCATCTTCTCCTCTGATACCACTGAAGCAAATTCAACCAAACTTTACAGGGATTGTGTATTTAAGGTCCTTCACAAAGACTGATGATTTCGTTCCGATACCATAAAAACATGGCTGCCAGCACGGAACATAGTTTTAACATAGGACCATCAAACTTTTCAGGAATGCTGTATGGAATGTTCATTACAAATATTATCATTTTGATCCGGTCCGATTAATGGTGGCCGCCAGCACGGAACATGGTTTTTATTATTTGGATCCTATGATTCCCTTTGAAATCACTTAAGCAATTTTAACTAAACTCTCATTCCTGTATGAGATATGGGAATTTTTGACACTGACTGCTCATTAAAATTAATGAAAAAAACATCGCACAAGCGCTGAAGATAGTTTAAACATCTGACCCCTATCGGAAAATGATATTTTCATCTTCTCCTCTGGAAAGACTGAAGCAAATTCAACCAAATTTTACAGGACTGATATGTTTTCGTGGTTGTTGATTTATTATCAATCCGATGAAAAACATGGCCACCAGCGCTAAACATATTTTAACATTGAACCTTCATGGTGATGTATGGGAGTTCATTTAAAAGGATGGCTCATTTAATTACCATCCCATCAAACACATGGCGGCCATGGTTGAACATACTGTAGATTAACATCGAACATTATGGGATATAATATTTTTGTTTTGCCATGTGCTCTGAAACTATTGAAGCAAATTCAACTAAACGGTATTTGAATGCTGCATGGAAGGTCCCTACAAAAATCCTCATTTCATTCTGATCAGATGAAGCATGTACGCCAGTGTTTAATATAAACATTGGACCCTTTAGGAAAATCATCCTTTCATCACTGGCTATGAAACTATTGAATAAAATTTGAATTTAATTAGGTAAAATACAATTATCTGAATTAGAAAAGTTTGAATGTAACGCAAATGCAAAGCTCTGTCTTTCGATGACTTTGTCTTTCAATTAAGACACTTTTGATAATTTGTTCTCAGTCATTTTTAATTAATCTTTCGATTTCTGGATTTCCAATATTCAATTTAATCTGCACCAAAAAACATACGTTGTCGAAATGGCATTTACAGTTACTTCGGTATTTTGTTATTTGTTATTCATAAATATCTCATGTAAAGTATGGTTGGATTTGCCGCAGTGGTTTTAGAGGAGATGACCAAAATGTGATTATTCAATATGGTTCAATGACCTTCAATGTTACACTTTGTTCCTTGCTGGCGCCCATGTTTATTTGGCTGAACGAAATAAGCAGTCTTTGTAAAAGACTTTCCATACATCATTTGTGAAGTTTGGTTGAATTTGCTTCAGTAGTTTCAAAGGAGATGATGAATATGCGAAACGAACAGACGACGAACGACAAGTGATGTCAATAGCTAACATTGACCCTTTAGGCCCGGTGAGCTAAAAAAAATATATAATTAAAGTTTGTTCATACTCGACATGTTTTTTAAACCATTAAATTATATACATACAAAAAGAAAAATGATTGTTCACTATCTAAAAAAGAGAAAAATATATCGTGAAATGTTAATTTCTTATAAGAAGCAGGAGATGCTTACTCTACCGGTAAACCTGGGTCGACTTCGATTTGCTTAACTCTGGTTACTCTAGTTACTCGAGTTCCAATCGAATGGTGCGAGTTACTCTGCAACTTCATTAGTTTGACCTTTTGACCATACTCGCAACCTAGACCAGGGGCAGGTTTGATCGAGTAGAGTAAATAGTCAAGATGGCGCAGAAAAAGTGGTTACAAAATAATTAAAATTACTTTTTCCGTATTTCGACTTTTTACACTATAACCGGGACTAATAATGCTTCTGATTTTGTAAAACTGATGATAAATTGGAACAGGCAACAAGAAATACGTGGAATCGATGTTGGTTTCGTCAGATATTTAAGTCAAAATGGCACTTGTCGGATTTGCCTATACATGACTAAGAGGATAACACATGGAACAAGTAAATTTTAAAGTTTTGATCAAATATAGGATACAGGAAAACCCCGATTTTAGACTGGTAAGTGAACAGAGGTCTGTAATAATTATATTTTTATTCTAACTTATTCTTTACGATAACAGACTGACATGGTAATTAATTTTTAAATTTGCTTAACCCTAATCTTGCCAAGATATTAGGTTTTCTTAAAAAATATTTAAATTCGGACGAAACACCCTTAACAACTCACTCAATACTGAAATTGGTATTCTTTCCATTTTGATGATCACCACTCGGATAACTATTTCACAAAAATATTCCGCCCGAAATACATAAATGACCAATGGGTATTAAAACCCGCAACCAAAATACCTAAGTGAAATTTCATGTTCAAACGGAAAAGTTCCTTTGAGCAAAAGCCCAAAAAACTGGGATATAAACTAGGAATGGATTTATTAGAAACATGCTGCTCTGATCTTTTTCCTACGCATTTAGAAGAACTATACATATATCTATTTTATTTCTAACGAAATCCTATATAATACAGTGCCGTCCTTTCATTTTGCACTGTGCCATTTTGATAGTTGAACTCGACTGTAGAGTTTCTATTCGATTTGGTTTTCGTGTACGCATTGCATATTTCAATAAAACGTTCGTGCGACTTTGTAAACGAGTTACTCGAGTTTTTCAAATCGAAGTCGACCCTGATTTTACCCATGGTTTTTATTGGGTCCGTGTTGTTCATCTGTATATATGTGTCTTCATTTTTTCTTTTTTGTCCCGTCCTTGTTTCTTAGTGTGTCTCCCATGCATTGTTCGTTCTTTGAATTGACGGTTCGGTTCTCACTTACTTTACTATATCTATTGTATTTTATTGTATTTTACCTACAAAAAATCAAAGTCGAATGGCAAATGGGGGGCAAATGGGGGGGGGGGGTAATAAGNAAAAAGACCAATGAGGTAGAAACCACCGGAAAAATTGTCGATCGCAATGGTCCTGACTTGGTAGAAATGGTGGGTTAAACCGGTTTTATGGCATGCCAAACCTCCCCTTTCATTGCGGTAGTGTCTGGTAGCAACTCAACAGCAATTGCTATTGAAAGGTGGTAGACAGTTAAAAGAAATGATCAACTAGTACTAAGTAAAAAAAGAATCTTGAATCAGCAAAACGAGATCATAGCAAACAATAAAGTTGGACAAATACAAAAAACAAAAATAAAAACAACATTCAAAACCGAAGCACCCGCAGTGTGAACTCCCATAAAAATAAGAGTGTCTCGAAAGGGCAAAACACCCTCTTATTTGGAATACCGATAGGTCATATCTCTAAATGATGCTATGGCGACGGCGACGGAATTTCTTGAGGGAAGTATGTTTTATGTATGTTATATCCAACTGAATTTAAATAAAAAAAATACCGAAGTAACTGTGAATTTAGTTTCTGCATATGCGCATTTCGACAACTTATGTCTCTTCAGTGGTACATTGCTGACACTTAAAGAATGTATTCTCTACCTCTATGTATTCTAGTTTTTGGAACTTTTTTTTCAATTTTCATCTACGGAAAGATTTGGGTGTAGAGTTTTTCCAAATAAGAATCAGTTGTGTTCATATTAATACTATAAGGATCGTATAAAACATTCAACATATTACTTATACATTCAGTTTATAGTGACATTATGACTTCCAAGTGAACAAGAGTAGCTTCCAAACGTTTAGATTTTATCTGCACTGAAGAGACATAAGTTGTCGAAATGCGCATATGCAGAAATTAAATTCACAGTAACTTCGGTATTTTTTCTATTTGTTATTTATCAATATCCTGGCAAAAATGTCATCAATACAATGAAAAATAAAACTGAATGCAAAACATGAATTCGATGATCTTCCAAACTATTTGGGTAAATAATTTTTTTTTTACATTGCAGCAATCCACTTGTTTTTTTCCTAATTTTAATGTCCAGTGCTAAGAATTAAGATTTTTTCAATATAGTCACTGTTGAGAAACTGAAAAAAACTTACCAAATAATTGTGGTTCTTGTTTTCAAACATTTACATGTACCAAACTATGCTCCCATTTTTAATTAACCGAAAAAGTGCTCGTAACAGCAAATTTAACCAAAACAAACTGTTCATATCTTTTTATAGTGACAGAACATCCGCAACGTTTACAATTGGGTTTCCCAAGTTCTTGCATAAATAGTGGATTTTCCTAAGCTATAACGTTAAGTATTTTAAAACAATTCACCCATTGTATTACCAAGTTCCGATAATATTCGACAGTATCGGAAATCAAATCAAGATCAACTACTGATATATGTAAGTGGTGTATCAAAGTGCACTTTTTTAAAATTTATTAGCCATTGACACGATCTGATATATATGTGCAATGCACATCATACTCGAAACTGGAGTCCAACCTTTTTTGTTTTGCCTTGTTTGCATTGATGCAAAATTATCTTAATATTTGCAAGCAAATTAGCAAAATAAAATTAATTTTATGTCTTTGTGCTCACAAAAGAGCACAAAAATTTATATTAAAGTAACTTCTAACCCAAAGTCAAAATCCTGCTTGGGAAAAGTAAGAGGGGTTTTCTACGTTTATTCTATTTATACTTATTCAAAATTCATAACCCTTAATTCGAAATCTAATATCCCTTGATTCATTCTATTTGATTCACACATTCCATAACTAATCCAGTATATTCGATATATATTCTAAAACTTTCAATACTAATATTACACGTTCATTAGTTAATTTAATTATTTGGTTACATATATATTTATACATAGTAAGGAAGCACATGTATTTGTTTACGTTTCTACACTTGGTCAGTGTTTATGGTAAACACGGTTTTATATTGTTTACAAATTTGATTGGACACTAAGAATTGACGCATTGAAGTTGATTGGACGTAATATTGTCGCAATGCAGTTAATACTATTTTGTATTAAAAGGTTCCTATTGGACAATAATTGTCGCATTGCAGTAAAGGTGTGTTCGAACGGTAAGATAGTCACGTATACACGTGATATAAATTCGGTTTAAGTTTTTAAGTATTCATTCGAAGTTCTGCCTTTACGAGTAGCATACCTACCCTTGAAAAATTGTCAATGTAAATTTTTTTATGTTGCATCCATGAATTAATTTAGTTGTTTCTTTTTTGTAGAATGGTGAACCTATGTAAATATTGTGTGCTTTTTGTTGACTATAAGTTAGTCGAATGGCTAAATCAGTGTCTTTGAAAGCCTGTTTGTGGCTTGGAGAGCCTGTTGTTGCTGGGAGAGCTTGTGGCTGGGAGAGCCTGTTTGATGGACAATTGAACTTTATTGTAAATAAAGTATGCTACTCGGTAGGAGGGCTTACATCTGATATATGTGTTGAGTTGTTATTTACTAAATAATTTATGTTAGTTTGAGCATGGCGAATTAGAACATAATTGTATTTTGTGACAAGTATTATGTAATTATAGTATAACTAATAGACCTCCGAGCTCTTATCAGGATTTTGAGACCACTTTTCAATACGTCGCAGTATAGAAAAGGTCACGTCATATGCCCTAAAACGTCACGAAATTATGTATTTGAAAGGGGCGGAATGTTTGTGACGAGGGGCGGACAAACAGCAAGTGGTGGAACTGAATACCAGAACTCGGATATGGTTTTGAACGTCGTGAATATCAATAAAAATGTGACGAGTGTCGAACAACGAGTAGTAATCCTTTGGGTTGATCGACATGAGTGACACTTTGCTGTTTATTTACGATTTCCACGTAGGATAACGGAATCATGTTTCCTATTTTCATCTGCATGTATTTTTCATGAACAGGGATATAAACAGAGGTTAATGTGGCAAGGTTGTATTGTAATCAAAGAAACATTGAAACGTGTCTTTTTTCGGAAAATTTATTAATTTTCCCTTACTATATCGTTACTGTCGTAATCGAGTCCAGCTATCCGAGTTTTGTTTAATGTCACTATTGATTATTGGAGTATACTATTGTATTGGATGTGACTGATTATGTCCCTTGACGAAATTGGACTTTTAGTGTTTATGAATTTTAGAACATTCGTTTTATAACTTAAATCAATGAGACTTATTATAATTGACAGTAAATGTGTTTATTTCATATTTATTTTGTTTAATATTTGATTTTATTCATCTTTTGTCTTTACTTTGAAAATCTAGATTTCTTTCCTTACTTTTCTGAAGTAGTTTTACTTAAGACATATATAGATATGTTCGACTATTATTCTTGAGTAGTGGGTGGAGTATTCTTACTCCTGTAATGGATGTGACTGATTATGACCCTTGACAAAATTGGACTTAAGTGTTTATGAATTTTAGAACATTCGTTTTCATAATTTAAATCAATGGGGCTTATTATAATTGACAGTAAATGTGTTTATTACATATTTATTTTGTTTAATATTTGATTTTAATTCATCATTTGTCTTTACTTTGAAAATTTAGATTTCTTTCCTTACTTTTCTGAAGTAGTTTTACTTAAGACATATATAGATATGTTCGACAATCATTCTGGAGTAGCGGGTGGAGTACTTACTCCACTTCAAAAAGCAATCTGAATTAGATTGCAGCTCGCATGAAAGCTAGTCTTTCAACCTCGAGCACTTCTGGCTTAACATTTGGCTTATACACGTTCTAAAAAAGCCGTCTGAATTAGACTGCCACTCGCTTGAAAGCCAGCCTTTCAACCTCGAGTTCTTTTGGCTTTACACATTTTGGCAATATGATTTGGATACTTTCTAAATTCTTAAAACACAACGCGAAATATTCTTTTTGCCAAGTTTGAAATGCTTTCTTTACGTTTCAAAGTTGCTTTTCTATTTGGTATTCATCTTGATTCTTGCCGATGTTGAATTGTTGTATATTTGTGAATAAAGTATTTGAAATGTTCGGATTCTTATGTTCAGCCATATACTGATATCAGGTATCCTGCATACGAATCAGGGGCGAAGTATCTGCCGCTACACTGCCCAGGAGGTCCAATCTGGTCGATCACTGACCCCCTCCTGTTACACTCCACTTCAAAAAGCAATCTGAATTAGATTGCAGCTCGCATGAAAGGTAGTCTTTCAACCTCGAGCACTTTTGGCTTATATACGTTCTAAAAAAACAGTCTGAATTAGACTTCCACTCGCTTGAAAGCTAGCCTTTCAACCTCGAGTCCTTTTTGGCTTTCACACATTTTGGCAATATGATTTGGATACTCTAAAGTCTTAAAACACAACGCGAAATATTCTTTTGGCCAAGTTTAAAATGCTTTCTTTTCGTTTCAAAGTTGCTTTTCTATTTGGAATTCATCTTGATTCTTGTCGATGTTGAACTGTTGTACATTTGTAAATAAAGTATCCGAAATGTTTGAATCGTTATGTTCAGCCATATACTGATATCAGGTATCCTGCATACGAATCAGGGACGAAGTATCTGCCACTGCACTGCCCAGGAGGTCAAATCTGGTCTATCACTGTCCCCCTCCTGTTACACTATCATCCGTAAACATCAATTCTTAATCTATTTAACCCAGTGTGCAATGCAGTTCATTGCAGACCAACTAGCACATTTTCTTGAACATCGTAGATTGATTTAATATTGTGTTTTAATTTCATTTTATTTTCATAGATCGATATAAAATAATGGTAGTTTTGAATGTCGAGGCAGATAATATCATCGTATCGCGGCAAGTCCCATATGACGAGATGTGAAACTAGTGATATTTACTGTCGAGACCTTCAAAACAACCATTATTGTTTTTATCGGCAACGTCATAAGAGCCATGACGTCATATTCGTGACGTCATTGCCTGGCATTTTCTTGTATCAGGTCAGTACAGGGATACTGACAATTATCAGTCAGTAAGATCAAGCAGAAAAATGTACAATCGCCGATAAATAGTTTCTCATTTCCTTTCATTTCTGTATTTATTTCCTTGAGGCCATTATGTATTTATCATTATTGCATAGCAATATAATATTTCCCCAAGAGAGCAACCAAAAGTAAGCATGCAATAAACTGCCAAATTGCACTTATGCAATATGACTTAAATTTCATGACGTCATTGACAGCAAAAATCGCATTATTAGCAGAAAAGTATTGCTTTGATATACAATAAAATGGTTATTTCATTATTATTTGGAAATATTATCCCTCGTAGGATATATATTGCACTCGCAAGCTCGTGCAGTAAAAAAATCTATTATGGATTATATTCCTCAATATTCATGCAATGACCCTATCATGTTATTTATAAATTTTGAAATCAAGGAATATTGGTCCTAGAGAACCTTTTGCAAATATCATCACAATCTGGCCAACGCAAACATTGTGGTGATGCAAGTGTTGTTAGCAAATGCAACAAACACAGACATTCAGTAGCAAAAGGACAGGTTAGGTAAACAAGGTGTTTTTCAATGTAACTTGTGAGACGTCTTATGTCTTATACTTCATTGATATTGCTAGGTCCATAATCAACAGTATGCGGGGAAAATTTCCAACCATTCTACAAAAGAATAAATGGATACTGCAATGAAATCACCAGCTAAACGTTCCTGCCTATCAGTAAACATTCCAAACCAACTGGGCATTACTTTCAAGATTTTCCCAGATCGAACATTTACCATCATTGATCAAGATTTAGAGCGAAAGAAAGAGACAATCGAAAGAAAGAGTTACTATTCATTCACCTGAATATTGTTTACAGACATGAAAGTACTAGTGTAATGTGTTTATGAATTTTAACACTGTTAGAATTTTTGTGGACACACACACACACACACACACACACACACACATTAATACACTATTAAAACAAGACAATATATGATGATTTATTTAAAACTTATTTCAGCTGGACTTAAAATCAAGATGTTATGACTGTCAGAAAGATGTAAAATATACTTAACAGGAAGACATACTTGGCTACAAGGATTAGATCCAATAAGTATTAGAAATTTATATACAAACAAACAAAGTAAGACTAGAATATAGGTTGATAGTTTATATTTTTAATTTTCCAAGGAAATACATAAATGTATTATTGTAGGTGTTTCCTGTAATCTTCCTTTCATTAATCATATCAAACTATGAAAGAATTATATATATGTATCATTTGGCGGAGGTTTTCTTGAAATAAGCATGAGTTAACTATATCTTTTAAACAATTTGTTTTGCTGACCATCCTTGATGACATGCTTCTCAATCCTTTATATATATAATTTGTTTATCTGTGCATCTGAAAAGGAATCAAATAACATGAGATAAACAAACAAAAAGAAAATCTGTACTATTAGGGTCTGTCTTTATCAAACATGCAGTGTATCGCTATGTTTTTGGCATTGTTAACGATATAATTGTAAAACATGAACTTGAAATATCCGCTTTGTCTGGTATAATTACATGTAATTTTACTGCATAATCCAATGTATTTTAAAGAGTAGCGAAATCAACCCAGAGGCTTCGTCTTGAAGTTGTTATACATCATCAAAAATGATCAAAAGGTCAATATGCCATCCTTCTGCAATAGCAATTGCTAGATCTCAGTTTTGTACTCTTTTATAATCCCAAGTTTTCATACAATCAACTTAATGAGTGCCCTGTGTTTGTCTATATTATGTAATTGTCTACTAGCTTAAGACACTAGTGCTTTTGTAAAGCAAGGGAGGACAATGAATGTAAGAGCACTTTGCCAGTTTAATCTATGTTCGTTGCTATCCCGCATTCGTGCCCAGCATATGACGCACATTCATATCATTTAATTGTTTTTTGAGTTAGGTATTCTTAGGAACTATGCAATCAGTTTTCTACAAAAGAAACTAAAAACGAAGAACATCTGCTCAACAGATTATATTGCCTTGAAAGGATATCTAAATAAGTCTTATGAAGTAACAAAAATTATCAATAGGCGATTTTATCGCCTCTTTTGTCTCCTTTAATCAAAAAGAATTTGACCATCACTTTGGGATCATAAACTCCCTTTTCATCCATGTAGGCCATTTGATTTTTAAGTGTTGAAGCACAATAAAACTTAATGTAGAAAAGATAACAGGAAACACCCACAATGGCCAAATAGTAAAAAACAAATGCCATAATCTAACAGAGTGCCTAGTTATGAACTAGATTGTTTGTTTTGGGTCGTTTTAACCTGGATATGGGATGTTGTCTCCTTGACATTTAGCCCCATTTCTTTCTTTTTTATATTGTCATATTAATGAATATTAAACTGTAAAAAGATAGCTACAACTCAGAACAATCAAAAACTGAAACATGCAAAACAGTTACTACCCTACCCGAGATGGCAATTGACCATCACATATATGTTTCACATATATATGATATTATTGGTATCATACCTTACAAAAATCCGGGTTTTCGTCTGACTTATCATTGCACTGAGCAGATCCGTCACACAGATATCCAATATTTACACACTGTTGTCCATCCTTGCATTTAGTTGATCCAAATTTGCATTTAAAACCTAAAGTGTAAAGACATTTGGTGAAAATAAATAATTTATTCGAAATTTTCATAAAAATAAAAATTAAGTCTATGCAAAATCGCTGAAGAAAAATATCAAATTATCGTCCACTCATCAAACACATTCGAAAATCGAAAATTAACTGTATTTCTTATTATTCGTTTTTATTCCTGTAAAGAAGTATGGTTTTTTTTTCGTTTTATCGTCGTCTGTTAAAAATCACCCTTTTTAGCCTTTACTAGTCAGAGTTACTTGGACACATGTTAACTTTTCTGCATTTTCACAGCAATGGATATATTTACAATTAATTGTGGAATACTTACAAAAAAGACTTAATATAAGTTTAAAACTGAACTTAATGTACCTTTACACATTTCTGAGTCCTCGTCACTTCCGTCAGCACAGTGACTGTACCCATCACACTTGTCATATTCAGTGATGCAGCGGTGGCCATCAGGACAACGCAGATTACATATAAGTGCTGAAAATGAAATAAAGATTTTACTACGACACCGTCTTTTTATCATATACTCGATCAAAGCGTACTATCTATTCAAGAGTATATAATTGTTTTTGGGTCCAGATCACAATGTCATGGCGTAGGAAATAGTTCGGTATTTGGCGACTTTTTATCCGTTTAACTCACCCTAGATCAATTATCTGATTACACATAATTTAAATGGTGTATTTTTACTAATGATTTGAAGCGATTTGTTCATGTTTTGATAGTTAATACTACAAATATTCATACACCACCGTTTCCTCAGTATACATATTATTGATTGTTGATTATGTAGTAGAGTTATCTTTCTTTAAATTCTGTGTTTTTAAAACCGACCAATAATTATCATATTTATGATTATATCATATTTATTTTAATACTTGATCTAATTAAAAAGTATAAATTTTCATTAAATAGAATAATATATAGATATGATGGTCTTTAATCTGAATTTTGTTAATTTAAATTTCTATTTTTAGAATTTACATGGAAATATTTATTTTTGTATATAAAAAATGTTTTAAACACGAGAAAATACAATTTGCTATCAGGCAACTGTTTTGCGCATAATAACCCTAGGACAAACTGAACTTGCAAGACTGTCCTTTTATTGGACTTCTGTTTGGCATCAATAAAGGATAGTAACTACTTCTATAGTACGTAATAGCTTAAAAACTAATGCCCCTCTTACACTAGACGAACGTATAAAAATAAATTATATCCGTTTGTCTCCGTTCATATACGTTTGTCGTCCGTTCTTTATCCGGTGAATACGGTACAAGTACGGTGATGTCCGTTTTGTATGGTGAAAAATTTTGAACATGTTCAAAACTTGGAACGTACATATACCGTACAAAATGTCCGGTGAATGTACGGTAGGTTTACGTTTTGTTCGGTTGTCATGCGTTGTATATGCGTTATTCATTCGGTACTTGTCCGTCTTGCATCCGTTCATGTACCATGTACGGTAGATTAAATTGGTGAAACGGATTTTTACCGAAGAGATAACAGACAAACCGTTCGAGTTCCGGTCTTACAGCATAAACCGAATAAAATGAATTTATAAAAATATATGTTGTATAAAGGCAAAAATTAGCATGTAATAAAAAAATTAGAAACGTCAAAGTAGGCCACGATTAAAAGATAATTAGCACAAACTATAAAATATTTAAAAAAAGAAGAAATTACAGATAAGAACAGAAGAAAATGCCCGTATTTTCGACCTTATGGCTTCAACTTTGAGGCAACCGGACGGAAAACCAAAATTATGGTCCTGACAGAACCAGAGAAACTTGAACCACTGAAGAATAATATAATTTATCTGGTTACCCCCAAGTTGGAGGTCATTAAGCCGGTATTTTAGCCATACTTTCTGCTCCTTTCTTCTGTTTTAGCCAGTCTTATATCATTTTTGTTACTTTGTATATTTTGTCCTTTTTTACCTTTAAAATGTGGCCTACTTTTACAATTTTTATTTTGCTTCAAACGAATTTACAACAATTGCTTTTTATGTGATCATCCAATAATATATCTTTTTTTACAGCTGCTTATCTAATTTAGGAATTGAAGGACTTAAGCGGCGTTTGTTTATTTGTATTTATATTGTAACATTTTTCTAAAATATACCCAAAATATCAAAATTAAAAAATGCCCGTTTTGTCGCCGTTTATAAGAGCATCTCTCTCTAAAGACTGTATAACTTTAATCCAATCTTGGTCTTGAGTATCTTCACTGGAATTTTTGCCTTGGGCCGTTAGTGAAGAAGGTTATCTGTGACCCGACAGTTCTTTTCTTAGGCCATACTCTTGCTTTTCTATTCGGTGACATTTTGGGAAAATGAATTTAATTGGTCAAGCACGCCGTAATGATTATTTATGCAAAATAAGTTTTTGAGCGGTCAAAAGACACAGGTTTAATATAGCAAAGATAACAGGAAACACTTACAATGGCCAAAAATGTCAATCACATGCCACAATCTACCAGGGAACTGCACAAGAAAAACAATAAAAAGACAAAAGACAAACGTAGACAACGATAGAAACTTGGGGTAGCCTTTTTGAAAAATCGATTGTTTTACATAGTAATTATTCAATTCGTTTTTACTCGGTGCTCGTGCGGTACGTTTTTGTTAGCAATTATTCTTTATTCGGTACTCGTCCGGAATGTTACCGTTATAAATACGTTTTATTCGGTGCTCGTCCTGTAAGGTTCCGGTGTTTGTCCGGTGCGAGTTTGGTTTATTCGGGACCAGGACTGTGCATGTACAGTGTACTTACTGGCTACCTCCGGTTTTTGTGCTTTTTTATTGTAATTCGTAGACGAACAAAAATAATTACCACCGTTCAAAAATGATTTTCATCCGTTCTTCATACGTTTGTGCTATACGGTGTAGTGTAAGAGCGGCTTAACGTTTGAAATTGTTTAATAAAAGTACACTTTGTAGTACCTCACTAATTTATTTATATGAAGCACGATACACAAAGAAAACTCTAGTTTATCAAGGAAGGGGCTTTTATTCCTGTCTACATCTTGATGTTAGTTAACTTATACCAACATAGTTTGAGCGGAAACATTTCATTATGGATATACATCGTATATCAATTAATTTTAGAAATAAAAGATATGGCCATGTCTTTTCTTTTAAAATCCTTAATCGTTCCGTATAGTATTAGTTCACTGTGATTTGAATAAAAATGTGTTATGTTTAAAACGTCATAATTTTATTATCTATAATAATAATTAGAATTGTGGAAAAAAACAAACAAACAAACAAACAGCAAACAAAGCTGAAATAGAAAAGACTCCTTTGCTCGCAAATATTTGTCAAATTAGTGATTGTATTCCATGTTGCAGAGACAGAGAGTTCGTCCGTTGTAAAAATCGGTAATAACACGCGTGTGCGAGACTTCCCGTTAGGTAAGTCGATTTTTAATTTCCAATTCCAATACCTGTAATTTCAATTAAAACTGTACAGAAATGTCAACAAAACGTTTTTTTGTAATATTAGGTTAGCACAAATATTAAATGACGATGCATCAGTAAAAACATTAACTTTACCATCGGAACATTGTGCCCGTA
>MJUU01043188.1:155504-174313 GCA_002080025.1 Modiolus philippinarum
GTTTTGTTTTTTGTTTTGTTTTTGTTAGTTTGAAAATGATCCTTTTCAAAATTGTACAGGTATTACAGGTATGTGAACAATCGAGTATCCTTGGATATGGGTTTACCCATATCTTATCTTGTTATGATTGCATTCATTGAATGTTTGTCTGACCCACACATATGGGTGCAGTTCCTGATAAAATATATAAGTAATTGATTATTATCATTTTCTCGTCGTTTCTTTCGATTAATTGTCATTATTAGAACTTCAATGCATTTAGGTTTTTATGTTCTGTTTTGTCCAGGGCTCCATGCGCCAGTTTTACTATATAAGTGTCATAGACTGCTGTTCCATTACATGAGTTTGAGGTCCCCTGTCTTTATTGGGTTCCAACCATTTAAGTAGTACATGATCTTCACATGCGGTGAATAAACAAGAATCAGAAGAAACAGGCCAAATATATATTCAATGTAGATTCAAGTAGAACCCCTTTCCCTATAATGAAATTATATTTTGAGCAAAAGTTAGTTCTGGTTAAATGTCAAGAAGACATCAAAACACGATTGGCACCCCCTTTCTTCGGAACCCCATTTGAACTTCTCGTTTATAGATTGCTGGACCCTTCCTACATGTATGCTATATCATACGGTACCATTGTATACACTTATCATGGGAGGTAGAATAAAAGTACTGCATGCAAAGTATATTAAATCATTAAAAAGGATAACATAAAACAGTGAAGTTCATCAAAGTGCAAATATAAAGTCGTTGACCAACAACTCTTAATGTTGTTAGTGGAATTTATTTACACTGGCATTATTTCAACTTACATTTACACATTTGTACATCTTCATCCGATCCGTCTTTACAATCTGCCTTATAGTTACATACTAATGGGTCAAGTATACAAGAACCATCGTTACACATCCATTCATAGAAGCTGCAGTCTAAAACAAAAAGAATGTATTCATACAAAGTTAAATAATAATTGAATAAAGTCTTTTACCGAGTAAAGACGAGTGCACAATACCTCGACTTAACTCTGTCGTTTTACCTGGGAAATGGCCATTCTATGAAGAACAAACTATGTCGTCTTACCTGGGAAATGGCCATTCTATGAAGAACAAACTATGTCGTCTTACCTGGGAAATGGCCATTCTATGAAGAACAAATACAGAATACTATTAGATTCTCAACAAGACATGTATGAAACAAAATCATTGGAAATACGAAACCAACGAAAATTGATTAATTTCCAATCTGATAATAAATGAATAAGTTTAATGATATCCACAAATCATATGTTCGTCTTTATTTATACAAGATCTGAATTGGGGCGTTTTATTAAACTTAGACTATCTTCCTAATGCAGGATGTTGTCAGGCCTTTCAATATTTCTTTTGTATTGTACCAAATGGATATGGCTTACAATATATGGCTAGAACAGAACGAAAGTGTGGAGGCGTAGCTATCATTCACAAGTTGAACTTACAATTTGAACAGATCAGACGTAGCAAACCCCTGACTCAATTTGTAGTCCTCGAATGTAAGCCTACAGTAGAGAAAACATTCCGATTATCGTTGGTACATCAATGATCGAAGACACTCAAGTTTTCAATGATAAAGACGATGCGTCGCTTGATCATTTTGCCGTTCACAGTCGACTTAACCTTTCAAAACCGGCACGACAGCAAAAGTCATTGACTTTTCGCAAAATAAATAACATTGATATTGAGAATTTTATATGTGATTTAACTACATGTAGTCTTTTTTAGACAAACATGCACCTGTACAAATTGAAACTATAACTATGCGACCAAACACAGAATGGTATTCTACAGAACTCCGTGAAACAAAAATTGAAAGTAGAAAATCAGAACGGTTGATGAGAAAAACCAAACTTGAAGTTCATAGATTGATGTATAAGGAAAAATCAAATTGTGTGTAAAATCAAGCTATCAACTACTAAGGCAATGCAAAACTGAGTACTATTCAGAAAGAATTCCGAATATTGGAAATGATTACAAACGACTCTATTAGTTAACTAACGGTTTACTTGGAAAAGAAAAGGAGATTAACTCTCCATCATATACAAGCAAGTTTGAACTGTCAAATTGTTTTGGAAAATTCTTTCTTGACAACATTGAAAAGATTACATTAAATCTACAAACGGTAAATGAAGCAGAAAAGGGTACAAACTCTCTTCGATCAGACATTCGATATAGAGGCAATTCACCGACTTTACTCCTGCGTCTGTCGATGAGGTCAAGAAAATAATTTTAAATTCATAAACCAAATCTTGCGAGCTCGACCCAATCCCAACGACTCTTCTGAAACACGTGTGGACAGAATCGCAAGCGATTTAACATCAATCCCCGGAAACCGATTTTATTGAAATTTGAAATATTTAAATTTTACCCAATTTTGTTTAAAACTAAGGAGTATCACTCTCATGCATAGCTCTGTCCATAGCTGAATTTTGGCTTTTCGATTTGGACCCTTTTGGTTATTTGTTCTCCATCAGATTTTACACATTTTGGTTAACGGACTTCCAAACGTTTGGTTTTATCTGCACTGATGAGACATAAGTTGTCGAAATGCGCATATGCAGAAAATAAAAAAAAAACAGTAACTTCGGTATTTTGATATTTATTACCACTGGGCCGATTTCTCTGCTGGTGGACTGTAAGTCCGAGGGTATTCACCAACCCAGTAGTCAGTACTTCGGTGCTGACCCGAAAACCGATTTTATTTAAATTTGAAATATTTAAATTTTACCCAATTTTGTTTAAAACTAAGGAGTATCTCCCTCATGCATAGCTCTGTCCTTAGCTGAATTTTGGCTTTTCTATTTTACCCTTTTGGTTATTTGTTTTCCATCAGAATTACACATTTTGGTTAACGGACTTCCAAACGTTTTGGTTTTATCTGCACTGATGAGACATAAGTTGTCGAAATGCGCATATGCAGAAAATTAATAAACAGTAACTTCAGTATTTTGATATTCATTAACCTGTCATTATCGACATCCGTAGTAACATCATCTTTTAAATAGGCTTTTGCCAGGCCACTGTTAAAAAAATCAGGTCTGGATAAAGATATTCTAATAAACTATCGCCCGGTTTCTAATCTTCCATTTGCTTCCAAAGTTTTTAAAAAAGCAATCGAGAGTCGTCTAGAGGATCATCTACCACAATCAATCATCATATCGTACCGGACACTCGACGGAAACAGCATTACTTCCTGTGCATCATGACATTACGAGTGCGCTAGACAACAAAAATTTTGCTGTCCTTCTAATGTTAGATCTTTCACCGGCTTTTGACGTGATAGGCCATAAAATTCTTCGAATAGTTAGAATAAGCGTTTTGAGTTTTAGCAGCGGCGTTACAATGGCTGTTTTTTTATCTTCAAGATAGGACACAACGCATACCTGTTGGTTCTGTGAATTTGATAAATTCCGTATTCAATGCGGCGTGCCGCAAGTATCAGTGCTAGGTCCTAAGCCATATTGTATTTTTTCGAAGCCAATTTCCGAAACTTTAGACGACACAATATGTCTTATCAATGCTTTGCTGAAGATACACAGATCTATATAGTGTTTAAACCTCTTGATAACTGGTCTAGTGTGTCTAAACAACTTGAAGACTGCTTAGCTGGTATAAGATCTTGGATGATCTCGAACATTCCGCTCAAACCGGTGGTAGAGGCTGTCTTGAACTTGCTATGAGGTATGAGTAAAGCTCATTGTTGAAGACCTCATGATGACTTCAAGATGAAGAACAACAATAAAAGCGTTGTTCAATTGCTTATTATTACCATGTATTTGTAGAGACTTTGTCTCATTGCATTTACTCCATATCCCTTCATTGTTAATGTTAAAACTTGATGAAGATAAGATTGAACTGATAGTGTTTACTCCGAAAAACCGAGTAATAGACTTGAAGGATTGTAAACTTACTTTTAAAGGAAATATAGTAATAAGTTCTGAGTGCAGTAGAGATCTTGGTGTCCTATTTGATAAAAATCTGTCATTGACTCAACAAGTGAGTTCCGTCTCTAGATATCACATACGTCCGTACATCGACGCAAACGAATGCAAAAATTTAGTGAATTCTTTGATTGTCTATATATTGAACTATGGTAACGCACTTCCTTACGGACTTCCAGAAGATGTTATTCAAAGACTTCAGAGAGCATACAGAACACTGCAGCTAGAGTCATCACACGTGAAAAGAAACATTGGCACATTATTCCAATATCAGAGTCACTGCACTGGCTGCAATATATAATGCAATACAAAATGCTACTTTACGTTTTTAAGTGTTTGAAACAAGTGGCACCTTTCTATCTATGCGAGTTATTAAATTTAGACAGACCAACAAGATAATTAAGGTCCGAAAATTACACCACTTTTTTNAACTAAATGTTATGGGGAACGTCGATTTGATAAGGAAGCAGCTACCCTTTGGAACAATTTACCAAAGGAACTTCGAAATTCACAGACAGTTAGCATTTATAAAAAGAAACTGAAGACACATTTTTAGACAAGCTTTTTGTTGAGTCAACTAGTTAGTTATGAGTTGTCTAGTCCTATTGTGCCATTGATGTTTAGTTTTGTTTTTGTTTTTGTTTTTGTTTTTGTTTTTTTTTTTGTGATTTTAGTTAATTGGTTATATGGTGTTAAAATGGAAGCATCTTTTTAATAAGCATTTTTTTCTTATCCTTAATATGAATTAAGTTTTTCTTTATGGCTAATGCAGTTTTTAATGTATTTCTCTTTTATTTGTAATGGCAATTTTTTTTTAAATTATTCACATGACTTGTATTTTTATATTCAGTTTTTTCTTTGTCTTATTTGAAAAAAAAAATAATTAAAACATTTTTCTTTAAATTCATACTTCTGTAAATATATATAAATATTTAAACCCGTTCATTACACATTTAAATCTGTAATTCAGCTTTATGGTATTTTTTTATTTATATTTTCTTATTTATATGTGCTTTTATTTGATGTAAAGCGCTTCGAGTAATATTTTATTAGATTTAGCGCTATATGAAAATTGTAATAATAAATAAATAATAATACATCTCAAACACGGGGATTTTTTTACCAACTCCACACTGCATTAAACTCTTGTATTAAATATTTTACAAAAGGTTATGGAGTAAATGAACATGAGACCATAATACATATGTTAACTCCAGCTGCAAATAATTTTAATGAGCTGTATGGCCATTTCAGAAATTAATTCCTCTCCAGCAGCACTAGGGCCTAAATATTGGAAATCAATAATTTCAATAATTGTTTAAAATGCAAAAACCAAACGAAATCCGAATAATCAGTAATATAAAAAATAACCAAGCAAAAACTACGATAGGTTTTAGAATTTACATAGATTTAGATAATAGTTAAAAACAAAGTGTACACATTAGATATAATCTAATGTACAAGTACACCATATCTAAGAAAAATAAAGAGTATACATCTGTCCTTGATAAACTGGAGTTTTCTATGTATCGTGTGCGTTTTTGTCACATGTACATTCACTCCATATCCTTTCATTTTTCCTATCTGATTTGTTTTACCAACGCCACACTGCATTTAAAGACAAACTCCTTTAAAGCCTTTATCTCTATTATTTTTTAAATAAGGCTTAATCTAACAACTTCAACCTTTACAAAAATGAAGGAATTGGCAGTTATGAAATTGATATTGTGATTGATCTAGGTAAAGAGAAGATAATTCATACATTGGTAATCACCACATCAAAACGTTTGAAAGTAAACGAGTCCTTTTTAATCAAACTAAAACTCTAACTTTCTTGAAAAATAAATAAAAAGCAATAATAACTAGATTTGCAATTGCAAGCAATAGCTGATATCGCCCCTGGCAGCAAATACGATGCTCTCATATTGTTCGCAGTGTGAAAATCTACCTAGAAATCAATTTTCGTTGAATTCCGTTAAAGTTGAAATTTCTACGTATTTTGGCGGCCATCTTGGAAATGGTAGCCATTTTGAAAATTTTTGCCAGTGCATGCACATTTTCTCATGATGGTTCAACTTTGTGCCAAGTATGAATGAAATCTGTCCAGGCATCTTTGAGAAAATAACCGGACAAAAATGTGTGGAAGAAAGAAAGAAGGAATAATGAACAATAATAACGAAGAAACGGACCAAAAACAATATGTCGTCCCGACTACGTCTGGGGCGACATAATTAAAAAGTCAATTATTCAGAGAACAATTGCAATGTCATGTCTTTCACCGGTTTTCATCATGATTACAAATTATCATTTTGATTTAAGGGCATATCCAACAGTTTCTTGTTATATTGTCATTTTTACAATTTTTAGATATATTGTGAAACAAGTACAGAGGATTCCAAAAATGACAAGAAAATAATGGGTCACCGATCTTGTTTCCATGGAAATCGAGNGTTAAAAATTGGCTATTTTTGCGTTTTTAAAGAAAAATTTAGTTCTAGTTTGAAAAATAATGGAGAAAATATTTTCAATCTTATCGATACCAAAGTGACAGAAAAATAAAGTCAAGGTTTTAAAAATTTACAGAAAAAATAATTTTATATGGAAAAGTATTTCTATTAAATCAATGAATATGTAGCCCTTGTAACGGTAAAAGTGGCATAAAATCTCCCCAATACAAATTCAAGTTGACAATATTTTACAAACTTCTCATATTGTCGATGCTACTCATAAATCTCAAAAACCACCTAGGTCACCGAGTTCGTTTTCGAGTAAATCATTAAAATATGCAACGTTTAACAAATCTCCAATCGGTAATACACATAAAGTCCGCCAAACTTGAAGGTACAAATTACCTTTCCGTCGGAAACAATGGGAAATACTTTGTGACGTTACATTTATCAACGTCATATTCCCGGAAAACATTGTCTTCCTTTGTGTTTGCTATTATCTCCCCTGAAACTGTTGGATATGCCCTTAAGTGTCAATTTGGGCAATATGTTGAAATGTAGACCTCAATGAGATACACATTTTCTGAACTATATTTAATCACCTATCTCTTACCTTTGTGGTGATTTTACTGAAAAAAACTTTAAATTTGCTATGACCTTGACCTTTGACCTTGATAACGTTTTACCTTGTGCTGAAATTGAAGGTCTCTTCTAACTGATTAATTTGATTTGTTACTTGACTATAATATCTTTAACGGTTTAAAAGTTATATGTAAAAAAAACATTTTCAAAAACGCGTCAAGGGCAATAACTCTTTAGGGAGTCGTCAGAGAGTTTCGTTCCAAATGAAACAAATATAGCCTGTGTCATTTTGAACATTTTTGCTGATATACTTTTTCAACTATCTATTATTGTTTCTGAGTTTCCCCTACCAAGGTCAAAGGTCAAGGTCAAATGTCATCGATGACCTTCAAACTGGTACTCAAATAGAAGGTCTTTTCGCACTGATCACTTTAAACATATATGTTTACTATATTATCTGTAAGCGTTTAAAAGTTATTCGCAAAAAACCTATTTACCGAAACGCGTCAAGGGCTATAACTCAAGAACGGTTTGTCACAGAGTTTTCTTTCACTGAATCAAATGTTGATCTCAATGAAAGGAGTATTTTTGCAATATAATATTTTCAGAAATTTGTAACTGTTTCCGAGATATCGCGATAACAAAATTTCGAATGGCGGCCATTTTGAAAATGGGGCCAATTTTTTTTTTTTAGTCCAGATTTGTAATAAGGACCATGAGATTTACCTGGAAAGCAAATTTGGTGGAAATCTGATCACATTTACAAATTTGCATATTTAGGGGTCAAAAACGCGTAACCGGGGTCGCGACCCAAAACATTTTTTTCGTATGACAAATCATCCTTAGGATGAATCCAAATTTTTTCCCCTCTTTCGGTTACGGTTTTTGACCATACATGATAACAAGAAAAAAAAAAGAGCTAACTGGAAAGCAAATTTGGTGGAAATCCGATAACTTTTAGAAATTTGCATATTTAGGGATCAAAAACGCCTAACCGGGGTCTCGACCCATAACAAATTTTTCGTATGACAAATCATCCTTAGGATGAATCCAACTCCCCCCCTCTATAGGTTACGGTTTTTGAGCAAACATGATAACCAAAAAAAAACCGTATACGGGGAGATAACTCCGTTACTAAAATAGCTCGATATGCTTGAATAAGTTTTCACATCTTCATCCTATACCGACTCATCACCTAAAGTATCGAAATGATATGTCGCGTAGTTTCCAGGATTGAGCGGCAGAAGTAAAAAAAATAATCGGTAGAATTACAGTAAGGTCTTTCAAATGTGGTGCAAGACCTTAATGATTAGAAAGAACTGCATCTTATTTAAAGGTAAACGAATTTACGTTGTAATTCCTGTCTTTTTCTTTCAATCGCTGTCAGATTTAAGATATCTATAATGGTTTTACTTTTGGAAATGAAAGTGTGATTAAAAACTGTGTTCTACTTTACTTTTTGGTATTCTTTTCCAATATGTCTAATAATTGCTAGTAGTACATCTGTGGATTGTGGCTTCCCATTTTATTTGAATTCAATGCCTTTTATGAGGAGGTTCCCTGGTGATGATGGTGTTTATAAGGAAAACCACTGACTTACTCACACATGCTTTTGGATTGATTTCACACCAGATAATTAAAGAGAAATGAAAATTCATTGTTCGGTTGGATGGATTGCTCAATGTATTTTTATTTTAATTAGAAGTTATATAGTTTATTACTGGATTGTGGATGTTTCCTGTTATCCACTGTTTTACATGGATAAAAATGACCGTTTTGCTAAATTACCTTAATATGCAGAATAAATGACTACTTTCATTATTATATCACGGGTAATTTCATTTCAATAACAAATTGGGCTATTAACAGTATTAAAATTTGAATTACCATTGGAAGGCATGTTGTATGTAGCTTATATGAAACGAGTCGAATAATGTTTCATATATGATGGCAACTTATATTGTGTTTTAACTAAATTAATAAAATGTTTTGACTAAAAGTTTCTTTGAGCATTCATATATTTTAATTGTTTGATGGTATGTAGGTGTATTTTGGTAACTCCATTTATTACTAGAATCCAAACTGAATTGACGAAATCATTGAAATGGAAATCAACATACAAAAATATTGACGAATGAATTTTAAAAGATGCTACAAATCAACTATCAAATCGGTTAATAAAAGATTTTAAAAATCTGAGCGAAACATGGCCCAGAACTCTTTCTTCCTTTATTCTCTTTAGATCTAACTGGTCATTTGCTCTCTGTCAGGTTTTATGGATTTTAGGGATAAAACATTCTTCAGCTCCCAAAGAGTTACATGTAATTGGATCATTGGAATGGTGGACTTGATAATGTAAGTCGTCATTAATCAAAACGATATAAACATGCCTTCTTTTTAGGCGATGAAAGAGTCGAAGTGTAGAAACCACAATGGATCTCATATTTTAAAGAATGTACACGGCAAATGTTTTGGACAGTTTTTTTCTCAAGTACCGAGGACCCTATTATATTGTCCAGCTTACTGAATATTTTCGTTCTGAGGCCGCTCACATTATGCACAACCATCACCACTTAATGAACAGGAAAGCAATATCAACTTGTCAACTTACCCTCTAAATTAAGATTTGACTAAAGCACTATATATTTTTTTGTATTCTGGTGAACTCGATTTGTACTAAAGTAAGTGAAAACCGAACCATCAATTTAAAACGAACAGTCCAAGGACAATGGCAACATCGGAAACAAAAAAAAACCCGAGACATAACATGAGGACGGCACAGAAAAAAAAAATGAAGACACGCACACATAAAAAGATGAACGGACCCAATAAAAAACCATAAGTGAAATTAGGTGTATCGGTAGAGTAAGCATCTCCTGCTTCTTATAAGACACTAAATCAGCAGATTTATTTATTTTGTAAACGAATATGTTTTATGTTGAAGTTTTTGTTTCATTTTCTACTCCGTACCTTTGTGACTGATTTTAAATACTCCTGGCAAAAAAGTGGAGCCAAATATTTCTACAGTGAAATACCTATTCGAGTTGATAACTCTTTAAGAAAATAATATAATAATTTTACCGGAACCACGACTCTGTATGTCCTGACATCTTACGACTGTCGCTGTAACAAGAACTAGAAAGATCAGCAACATTATCTGTTTGCATGGAATTGCCAGTGCCTGAAACGACACAGACTTTGAATTACACGTGTTAAATAGTAAAGAGTTTTTTGTTTTTTTTTTCATTGGTATTTGTATGCCTTTAATCTTGGATAAACATACACAGTTATTCATCAATTATGCAGTCTTTTGGCAGTTATGAACCACATCGTTCATTTAAAAAAGATGAGGAATGTTATTTCTTAATTACGAATTCACAGTATAGTTTATTTTTTAAAACGGCCATTTTGATATCTTATGTCGTCCGAATGAAGTATAAATTAAAATTTTTAAGTAAGGCAAAACCTTACAGAATAAATACATTTTTGTCGAGCAAAAAGCAAATATGTTTTTTTAAACTGAAAGACAATTATCATAAAGAGCCTAAAATTAAAAATTAAGGGATATGGAATAAATGCAAATGAGTCATAGCTTCTTCAAAAACATGGTAAAACTAAGCAATGGAACAACGCTTATATTGTTGTTCTTCATCTTGAAATCACCATGAGGTCTTCAACAACGAGCTTAACTCATTAATTAAGAAAGATAACAGGAAACACTTACAATGGCCGAATATTACAATCACGTGTCACAATCAACAAGGGAAATGCACAAGAAAAACAATAAAATGACAAAAGACAAACATAGATAACGATAGGATACCTCATAGTAAGTTAGAGATTGCCTTTAGCACCTGTTAGAGCGAAATTCATTGATAAATGTCGAGCAACGCTACACCCATGTTTCTTTACCCATAAGAATTAGATACTATAAGAATTAGTTCGAGACAGACTTTGGGAAAATACTTCTTATTTGTATTGATTCTCACAGTTTATTACAATTTATAAATTAGCTGCGAATTGCTCTTTCAGAAATTAAGTGAATATGGATAAATTGACTGAATTAAAATTTTCATGCAAAAATAATGGTACGATTGCCATATTCTTATGACCGCTCTTGACAAATCAAAATATTTAGATCAGTGTCTTTTTCTCAATGCATCAGTTTCAGGAGATAGGATCTACCTTTTTGTAGGATTTTGATTTTGCAGTTCCATTTTATGAGTTCATGATGTTTTCAGGATGCAATATGGAATTTTTATTTCGAATCCAAGATATTGCAAATTTTTCAAGTGAAATATATATTTAAAATGTCTCTTACCTGACTTCAATATTATGTTTAAAAAAGGTTAATACTTCAATCTTGTTCAAATGGCATCTGTCATTAACTTCATTCATTTACATACAGTGGTTTACGTGGATAATTAAAGCGACCTTCAACAAAATTGTGCAAGTTAAAATTGTTATAAAAGCATCATAATACATATAATTTTATCCATATTTATACTGGTAGAAGGCATGGGTAATCATAAAAATAGGTTGTGGTATTTGGATACTATTTTTCCGCTCACATTATTTAGATTTCGTTCCATTTTAAGAAGATTTGCATTTTAATTTGAATCTAAGGTATCCGAGAGTATTCATCAGTCCTATAGTCAGACTTGTCTGACATGAAAAATTTACCTCGCGTTTTATAAAAATTTACAGTCTTTATAAAATTCAAACCCTTTAAAAACTGAGGCTTCATTCCGTGTTTGGCACTTCGTGGAAGTCCTTGGTATTTGACTTGGCCTCCTGTTGCGATATTTTTGGTAATGAGTACTCCTTTTTTCACTACTTTTGGATTATGACTTTCTATATTATTTGATTTTAATACTGCTAATGAGATGTTACTTCTAGAAACACGTGTACAGCATAAAAAAATTGATGTTTTTATGTAACTTGGGTATTTGTATTTTCAAACGCTTCTTAATGCTTATTGAAGATCCACAGTGACTGCTGTAAAACATTCATTCTTATATGACATGAATTAAAATATTGTTACTTATGTTGGAATAAAAAAAAATATTAGTTCTAATTAGTTTTGCCGATTAAATAGTATCGCAGTTACTGTTAAGTGACCATTTAGACAACTTACGTATCTTTACTGCAAAACAAATAAAAGATTTGAAAGACCACCACAAACAAAATGTTCAAACGCAGAAAGGAAAGAGATCTTATAAGTTATAGGATCTAAATAGAAAGCCAAAATAAGCTTAGGACAGAGAATTGCACAAGGGAGATACTCCTTAGTTAAAAATAAAACATTTATACATGAGTTGGTCCTAACCTGATAGACATTCGAAAAAGAAAGGAAATGGGGTAAATGTCAAGGAGACAACATCCAATATCCAGGTTAAAACGACCCAAAACAAAGCATCTAGGGGTCACCGTACGGTCTTCAACACAGTGAAGAACCTCAAATGGCCCTAAAAAGGTAAAAAAGTGAATAAATCAATGGAAACAAACCACATCCAATTTCCCAAATATCAAGAAACTAAAATTTTATAAGAAGACACAGACAAGCCAATCACCAACATATTCCTGACATTGAAGAGGCGCAAAAATTGCGGTGGGGTTAAACTCGTTTTCTTGGATCCAAACCCTCCCCCTATGTGTGCTGAATGACTTAAAAATATATACACAAAAAGAATCACAGTAAAAATCAAACTAGAAAAAAGTCCAACTTATCAAGACGAGTACCCTTACAATGAAGTACATAAAACATGAAGACAATACACACAGGTACTGTACGGACAAATGCTCGAAGCAACTGACAGCTAGCTAAGGACATAATTTCCGTTGACTATGATATCAAGCCTACTTAAATATACCTCATTTGTACGGATTATGGATTATATTAGAATTCTATGTTTTCATGAGGTATTGACTGAAAAGTATTGATTTTGTAAGACAATGATCTAGAAAGTATGGTTTAACGACAATGCTTAGGAAAATGATACACATTTTTGTGACGGACGGGTAAAGTATTCAGTTTCAGAGTCGAGATTAATTAATTAGTGAGATCCTTTGTGAAAAAAAAAGTTCTTTAGACAGTGTGTTGCTTATCTTTCAAGATTTTGCTGATGCCCCTGTTCGCAAGGTCAATATTAAGTTTTAGAACAAAAGCATGGATAAAATTATTTTTCAAACACTATATTCAAACATGGGGACGTGTAAATATTTTATGAATAGAATAATACTTAAAAAAATGTGAATTAAATTTTTCAAAGTTACAAAATTGTCCTCGGATTTCTAAACGTTCCATAAAAAGAAGAAACAAAAGCACATGACTCAATACAATGTTTAATAAATTGTTTCGGTTTTTTTTTTTTTTTGGTTTTGTTTTTTGTTTTTTTTTGTATGGGGGTAAATGAGAGATAAATATGTTTTCACATATAAGAAATAAGGTGTTTTCATAAGTAAAATAAATATGTCACAGTGAATTTGAAAAGTCTCTTTGTAATTAAAACATGAAAAAGTAGAGAAAAAACAAACTAAACCTACGCATGGTAAATCTGTAGTCAGTTTGACCAAATGTGGACAATTCTAATTTTAATAATATACATAGTTTTACATGAAAACTAAAGTGGACTTCCTGACATAGTTTCCATGAAAAATGAGTTCATACATGTATTATAGATGAACTGCAACCTTGTATTAATGAATGCATGATACCAAACTATATCTATTTTATATTAAGTATTGAAATGTAACAAAGCATCATCACTTGTCTTTGTCGTCCTAAAACACAATGTGAAAATAGGACTTTCTGTCAATTTAAATGAGTTAAGATTTGTGGAAGCTAAAGAAACGATATGTGTCTTACTGACGGACTAACAGACAGACAGACAGACAGACATAGAGATGTACGTACAGACAGGAAAATGATAAATATTGAGAATTTAGGTATCACTTCTGTAGGTTAAGTCGACATTCTTTTTATATGGTCTGATTTTATTGTTGTCAAAATGTCGCTTTAGCCATTGGTCACAATTTGTCATATCAGTTGGTTGTTATAAGCCACAAAACAAATGAGAACAAAGGATGAATTTCATAGAAAATTTTCAAAACATATCATTTAATGCAATTAAATATTTTTTTTCTCGGTTATTTTAACAATTACCTCAAACTTTTTTCTTGATTCATTCGTACAGGGAGTTTCAAATAACAGCTGTTTTCCACTTAAAATACTCTCATTAATTGTCTCGCACGTTCAGTGCAATATTTTCTAAAATATACATTATATACTTACAATGCAAAACGGCAAAATTAGAATATGACTTCTATTTCATTTTTGTAAAACAATGGTTTTTCGACTGATTTTCAGCCTTTTACGACGGGGAAACATAATCGAGCTACAGATAACTTCTTATACACTATGTATAACAATCAGCAATGAGATATGCTAGTCCATCAAATTAGATTTTATTTTATTTTTGCGTTTAGTCATTGTACTGAATTTGAAGAGAAATTAATGTTTGTCGTGCCTTTTCAGTAAATTTCATTCTTTGTTGAAAGTTAATGAATAAAAGAAGTATGAATTTACTTTTGAATGGGGTCATACCAAAGTAACCGAATAGTTTTTAAGAGCCGAAGTTAGTTGGAAACCACCGGAAAAACTGTACGCCGCAATGGTCTTTACTTGGTACAGACATTTTATAAAAAATGTGCGTAATTAAAACTGGCCTTATGGCGCGCCAAACCTTCCCATCCATTGCAATGCTATTGAGAAGTGAAAATGAGGTATATAAAGATCGCTTGATTGTCTGATTGGTTAATTATAATGTCATTTCCTAACCCTAAGACAATTCCAATTAAAATCCTTGGCACATGTTATCTCTCTAACGTCTAAATATGTATCAATGTAACTATGATAACAAAGCAGGTAGATGTAACATTTATTCTTTATTCTAAAATGGGAACAATGGAAACCATGACGACTAGCCATATAAAAATCTCCAATAACATAATGAGCGACGTCCTAACAGCCTTTTCGCTGAAATAGACGACGTCATAACATGTTTTGTGCACAAAAACGTCAGTAAAACTTATGTAATGGCTGTCGTTACCGTGTGCACTATAGGTCCGCTAAGATCATTAAATGTCATATTAGAATCGAAATAATTCATGGGCGCTGGTGGTTTGTTGGAGATTTACATATGGGTGTACTCTGGGTAAAATATTAACGAAAGTAATGGCCACCCATATGTAAATCTCCAACAAACCACCGGCGCCCATGAATTATTTCTTAAATTTAGATAAGCGAGGGACATTGTTACATAGTACAACCTGGATATGGGATAAGGTCTCCTTGACATTTACCCCATTTCCTTTCTTTTTCAAGGTATTTACTTAAATTATTTTTGTAGTTTTTACCACAAAAATGCTGACTGCAATTTAAAATAAAAAAAGATCAAATTGTATTTGACAAGCATTATGTAGATTTTAATGAAATATGTATCACTGAATAAGTCGATTTTTTCCATGTTTGATATGAATAATATATTGCGACAATTTTTAAATGAAGACATGCAATATTATGTACTTCAATCAGTACGGAAAGTGAACGACAACCTCTAATAGTACATTTGTAGCATATAACTGACTTTCCTAACAATTTGTTCGATATGGTAATATACATTGATGGCGATATGAATGGCTTGTAAGTATACCCTTTTAGTAGTGGATTATGGAAAATAATAACGAAAAGAAGAAGGTGTGTATTTTTGGCAAAGTTGTATAAAATCTTATTTCATGACGAATGTTTATCTTTCAATAATGGGTAAAGTCCCCTTTTTTTGTTGTTTTTTCTTATCTACTTTCTTTGTTGACAATCCTTTTTTTTCTGGAAATTTCATTTTCTAGCAATTCCGTTGCTTCAACGATTTTATGTTTGCAAAGTTTTTTTCTATTACACCTAATCCTACGAAAAGAAACAACGGCAGTAGAACATTGAAGGAACGAGTTATTCACGCAAAAATTTAAGTCCGGAGACATTGTGAAAACGAAAATACAGAAAAACAAAGACAAAATAAAGATACTAGGAGAAAGACAGCCATAAGGCACGGTAATGAAAACAGAACATTCGGAACTAAGGCACTTATAGCGTGAATTCACATGAAACCGGATCTGACATTAGGTGCCTCGTAATGGTTAACATGTCATGACCTCTAACGACACCTGTCACACTATTAGTGAAGTATACATTGTTTGAAACATGTTTGGCAGCTAAAGACAAAACCAATTAATAATCCATGGTACGTGAAACTTCTACATGTATCAAACAGTACCAACGTAAATTTTAAAAAAGTTTTTGTAAATCTCTGTAGTATTCAAACATCAATTAGAACAAATTGGTAGCACAAACATTACAAATAATGACAGAATTCAAATTTTACAGTATGATATAATAAACTAAAGCACTGTCAGTGTGGTGAACTCCCATAAAAATCAGGATAGAGATCGGTGATCTGAAGGAAGCTATAAATTGAAACACTCCAAACAAAAGGAAAATCACTTATTTTACAAATTTGACAGCTCCAAACGATAGCTAAAATGTTTTTAGTTTTGATCAAAATCAATATTAACCGCCAAAAAGCAGAAAAGAAATTATTTGACTTTTTGAATAAATTTGACGCATTTTCAGTCAACAGGTTTGACGTTTTTTCATGCGTTGACGGATTCATTGAATGTCTTAGAATATAAGGATGAAACAAAATAAACCGAACAGAATTAGTTGGAACTAAAATCCAAAACAACAACTTAAAAAAAGAAAACGTAAGTGCACACCCACTTAAGGGTACGAGTGTCTGAAATTTTGTAATTAGAATTAAAATTCTGACCTTTTGTTTTGAAAGGCTTTGCTAATAGAAAAGCATGAGCAAAACATTCTCTCTAAAACCGTCCCTCTAATGCAGAAGTGTCCAGTAGTATCTTAAAAGCAATTGCTATTGAATTACAATGAAAAGAAATATTTATCACCATACAAAGTAAAGAAAACATATTGAATCACAATTTGAAACGAAACAATTTTTCCACAATTTATATTTGTTGAAGAACTTTTTTTCTAATATATTTATTTTATTTATATAAAAAATAAACAGTTTCCATTTTATAAAAAAAAATATAAAATATGTAGGAGAATTATGTAACAATCCTTGTCCCAAAGTTTTTGTTCAAAGGTGTATTATAAATATTATTTTCACAAAAGATATACATTTTATGCATGTTTCAATATTTTGTTGCTCTTTCAAAATAACTATATTCATGTTTTTGCGTTCATCTTTAAGACAATTTGTCTGTCTTAGGCTGAAAATCTGTATCACTTTATTTATACTACTGAATGGGACATCAGCATCACCTGTGGACTTTTATTGTGGAGATGCCTACACCATTGATGAAATGTATCTAAACGAAACCAGATACAGCTGCAAAAAAGCATCAATTACAATCAGTAGATGTAATGATATCTGTAAGTTAATGGTGAATAAAGGGATATGGAGTAAATGTACATGAGACAAAGTCTCTACAAATACATTGTAAAAACTAGCAAAGGGATACTGCTTTTATTGTTGTTCTTCATCTTGACGTCAACATGAGGCCTTCAACAATGAGCTTTACTCATACCTCATAGTAAGTTCAAGACGGTCCCTAGCACCGGTTTGAGCGGAATTCTTTGCTAATTGCCGAACAACGCTACATCCATGTCCAGGTCATGGATGCGAGATTGTCATTAAACATTAATTAAACTGGCAAAGTGCTTTTTACAATTTTTATAAAGGATGGATTTAAAACATAAGCATCAATCATATTTTACCGCTTTATTTATACAAAACTTCTTATTTATAATGTTTTCACAATGTTCTTACGTATTCAGATATAAACAAATTTCATTGTGGAGGACAAAAATTGTTAACCGATGTATTTCTAATTACAATTATCGTAATTTATCACATTGTTATTATAGGTAAAAATCAACTTTCTACGAAAGCGTATAGATGACACATACAGTTAAAAAAAATTGCGAAATAATTAAATATTATTTCATAATTATGAAATATAACCTCATAATTTTGAGATTATAAGTCATAATTATGAGATAATTATCTCATAATCATGAGAATTATGAGTTAATAAGTCATAATTATGAGATAATCTCAAAATTTTCAGATAATCATTCCGTACATATGACTTATTAACTCGTAATTATGCGATACTATCTCGTAATTATGAAATGATTTCCCATATTTATGGGGTGTTATCTAATAATAACGAAATATTTTTTTTCTCTGTGTGGCATCAATACGCTTCCGTAACTAACAGCTTTTATTCATAGGCTTACTTTCTGCTGTGACAGTCCTTTATCAGTGTCTGACAGTAGAAAGGCTGAATACAATTTCTTAAACTGTGCAAAATTTAATTTATTAGAAGATAAACATAATGATACATGGCGTTCTCCTAATTGTCAATTTTTGGCCGATATTTGACCATTACATGTACATTCCTTTCAGGCAATTAGACTCGATACAATCATCGAATACAAAAAAAAATCATTTATAAGACAAAACATACTGTATGAACCTTGTTCCAATTAAACAGTGAAAGGATATAAAAATAAATGTAACAGCAGAAAAAGCCTATACCAAGGCATTGTAAAAACAAGCAATGGAAATATAGTTTCTACAACGAGAACTAAGTTGATTATGAAATTTCTCTCATCGAGTTAAATAAATTTTGCAAATGTTTAAAAACGAGGCTTGCCGAGT
>MJUU01043188.1:174412-197293 GCA_002080025.1 Modiolus philippinarum
AACTTGCTAGAAATTAGAGAACAACATTTATATTATTGTTCTTTATCTTGACGTCAACATGAGGCCTTCATTATTGAGGTTTGTTCATATCTCATAGTAAGTTTCAGACGGCCCTTAGAACAGGATTGAGCGGAATTCATTACTAGGTCATAAGCATGAATCAACTTGCAAAGCGTTCTTGTACATTTTTCAATTTTTGAAAAAATTACAAGTTCAGGTTATAAAAAAATTGAGAATATGTAGCAGAAAAATTTCATTCCATTCCACATTATCATGTTTTGCAAAGAAATTGTATTGGCTTGTCAGATTGCAAGCTCATATCTTTCAAGAACTATACTGGCTGGTACTTTTGTGCGTATAGAAAACCGAATCGTTGTAAATTTTAAACTATAAAAGTTTTTAGATTTCAATAATTTCAAATATTTCTTTTTGTATTGTTAATATAACTTGATGAATGTAAACATAAAACTTTCACTCTTCATTGTATTACTTGTAGCTTTGACATGATCGAATCGCAGTCATTCGTCAAGTTCGAATTTTAGAGTTCATATTGTGCTTTCGGTACATGTTTCAGATGGAACACTGAATGACGGTTTGGTTTGTAACGGCAATGACTATATAACTTCTGCTCATATTGTTTGTGGTGCAACTTCAACAATAAGGTGTTGTTATGAAAAGGGTAGATAAGATTTATTTCTCATACATATAAAGTATATGATGTTTTGATCTGGATTTTGATACTAAATTTTAAAATATGCTTATTTCTAATTATGTCTTATCAGTAGTAAAATAGTAAATATGACAGAAAGAAAACGTAAAAGGGTTAATAAAACATTATTAGGTTTTCAAATGGAGTAGGATATCTGATATTACGTAAAGGATACAGATCTTTAATGTTGGTGAAAGATATCCCAATCTTAGATTTTAATCAAATAATTAATGTAATTCTTTCAAAAGTTATGATTCGAAATGAACCAAAACCATTAATGCATATGTAAAATCGGGGAAATAACAAAATTTCCAAAGAGAAAGGTCAGGAGCCGAAGTCCATGAGACAAGAAGACGAATCAGGTAGAAACTACCGACAAAATTGTCGACTGCAATGGTCCTGACTTGGTACAGGCATTTCAAAAGAAATGGTGGGTTCATCCGGATTTTATGGCTAGCCAATCCTCCCCTTCCGTTGCGGTAGTGTCCGGTAGCAACTCAACAGCAACTGTATTTAGCATTTTGAATTGTGACGTTAGAACAATTGAGATGTTCAGTAATGGCAACTGTTGTTTAATGATAAAAACTAACAATTCTGTTTAGCCATTAACGGACGAAACGAGTGCACATGAGATCGTATTGATTAGCTCATCTTCCCCTTCCCCGAATGACCTTTTATAAGAAAACGCCAACATAATTGCATTATTAACTAAGGGTAAAACAAATTAATATGGGCTCAGGGTAAGCTAAATCATTTTGGATGAAATCATTTTCCTCTGAACATTGTAGATTCAACTGACATTTTGCCAACCCAAAAACTAAAGACTTCAATTTTAAGTATTTTTGGTACTCATTTAGTATACAAAATAAATTGACTGGAAGCAAAATTTTGACTTCAATTTCTTGATGTTTCATGTTTAATGTATACATGTAAATTGTTTTATACAAAATTTAAAAAAGCACCAGTGGACCTGATCAATTACACTTATACGTTTTTCTTTTTATGATTGATAGGAATCCGTGACATCAAGCAGGAATGTATCACACGATACATAGATCTGATAAAAGACTCCCAAAAAATACCTTATAAAGTTGCAGATGGAAAATTCTTAGTGCAAGTCCAGACCCCTGATTATGGGCAAGTATACCAACTTTTTATAAGGTGCAGTAGAAATTGCTGTTACGTTAGTAGTGTTACGTTCTCTGCGGATTAAGGTTCAATCTTTTCTAAAATAAAACTCACTTATCTGGAGTTGATTCATATTCATAGCATACTTTTCAACCTGGTAATTTAATCCTCTTTCATAGTTAATGCAACTTGACCAACAACCCAATTTCTTTATCTTATGTATAAAATAGAGTTTTCTGTTTGCTTTTGGTTTTTTGTTGAAATCAAGTGTACCTTTATATAGTCCATTTGGCCATACTAACAACAGACACTCGCCATTTTTGATGTTCTAAAATTCGGTCAATTATGCATTTATGCGTAGATTCAAATATTTCTGAAAAACACAAAAAATTCTTGATTCAACAAAATTAGTTTTTGAAATGAGCTGTTACTTCCTTGGTTATGTTATACATATACATTAACTAACTGTTTCCGTTTTTTATTTTAAACGTACATATTTTTTTCAGTCGTACTTACATCATGAAAGAATGTGGATATTGACTCAATGATGTTTCATCATGACAAAAGCACTGGCAGAGTCAACCAATAAATAAAGGATCGTTTAGAGTTTGTCTTAATTCCGTTTAGAAATACCTGAAATAATTACACAAAAACAAAATATGTTTGAACACTTATTAAGAGTCAAAGTTAGTGTATTCTTTACTGGTCATACATTCTATATTTTATTTTATTTGTTTTTCATAATTTACCAGATTTTTCTATGGAACATTGTGAAATAAGTAGTTATGGAGTCATAGTGCATATTAGAAAAATAGTAACCGAACCTTCAATCAAAAGAACGAACAATCCATGGACAATGGCAAAATCAGACACACTAAGAAACAAGAAAAATAATCGTAATTGAAACAAAGTAATGAAAAAATGAAAAGTATTTTCTAAATACAGATGATAATTTATTAATGCCCTTTAGTCTATTTATTATTATTATTATTACTTTCTTTTGGCTTCCTTAGAGGTAAAGGTATATCTCCTAATTCAATGTTTCACGCCAACTTCAAGGTGAAGAAAAAAATAAAACAGTTGTCGATTTCTTGGATTTACCTAGTCTTGTTGACAACCATCTTGTTGACCGCTATAGAATATCTGTTTCCCAGATGACAACAGATCTTTCCCTTTTCAATCTTACTTGTTGTTTCATCTACCGGATTTGACATGTTCAACACGGCGGTTGTCCTATAAGATGCAGGAGATGCTTACTCTACCGGTGCATCTGGTCTCACCGATGGTTTTTATTGGGTCCGTGGTCAATTACAATTCCAAAATTACCGAACATAATTGTTAAGAGTTGATATCTAAAGGGCAAAAAAAGCAGATGAAAAAAATGGGAAAAAACACTGAAAAGATGCCCACATGACTGCAAACAGGTATTTCAAAGGAAATTGTGGGTTAAACTGTTTTTATGACCTGCCACACCTATCCTTATACTACTGAAAGGCCGTCTACAGTGAAAAGAAATGATCAAAGTACTAAGTAAAAATGAATCTTGAATCATAGTTCGGATCAAAACTTCCAAATTTGAACAAGGGACTGATATATATATAAACATAATTTAGATGATCGTATGAGACCGAATAAGTTAATAATAAGGTGACCAAGGCAGTAACTATACGTATTAAGATGGTCCGAATAATTTGTGACATCTCTTTCATAACTAATCAACTGTGAAACATTAACTCCGTAAGCATGAAAAGTCAAAATATTAATGTATATTTTTGGGGAATTTATAATTTTGATATTTAAGTCGTTACTTTTGTCCTCAATTTCTGTATTGAGATGGTCATTCTCTTCGAATTCGAGATGTAAGGCAAAAAAGGTAGATCTAATGGTTTCTGTTGTTTCTTTTATCTCTAATTCTGGAGAATAAATTGCTGAGATCTATATAACAAGAAATCTCCACATTAATAGTGAAGAAAGAACCAAAAGGTTTAGCCCAAAATGCATGACAATATTAGAATCCCATACAGACAGACAACGTAAAGGACGAAGACGAAATAAACACAGCATGCAACAAACGCCACAAAAATAAAGCACTAACAGCGGAAATTCCTTAAAAACGTGAGTGTCATCAGGTGCAAGGGATAAGTTTTTTATGGATAGAACGTCGCCAATATATCTATTGTTGACACTGGAAGCCTAGCATCTATTTTGTATGAGCTTTTATGACACCCTGAAGATATAAGTCTTGTAAAACAAAAACAAAAAACAAAAAACAACAAAAAAAAACAACAAAAAACAAGTCTGCAAGTAGAGAAGCACAATTTGTGTCCATTGGTATATCAACTTACTGTTGAAAAGCAACTCCAAATGTGGCAAATATACTATCAAATTCTTGGTGACTTCAAGATGAAGAACAACAATAAAAGCGTTGTTCCTTTGCTTGTTTTTTACCACGTATTTGTAGAGACTTTGTCTCATGTGCATTTACTCCATATCCTTTTATTCACTATCAAATTCCATTATGAACTTGTTATCTTGCATTTTTATACCATCCAAAAAGTGGCTATGCATAGATGCATTGATTAAAAAGTAAAATCTCAGATGTCACTTATGGGGTCAAAATTTGAAAAAAAATCACATGAAACAACATTATTCATATGAATCTAAATATGAGTGTAAATAGAATTAAAACTAAATTTACATTTTCAGAACCTTGCAGAGCCATGATTTTGTAAGTATCGCCGCACGTACGTCCGTTTCCCGAAGGTTTACAATTGATTACTTGTGAACGGAATAACAGACTGTCGTTTGACTTAGTATGTAAAAAAATGTTTGGCAAGAGTACAAAGTTTTTTATTTTCCTTAAAGCTCAGGCCAAGTTCGTTGTCGGGCGATTATGATTATGTATTTATTGAGTAATGCTGTTTAAAATTTTGAATATTTGCAAAATTTTGGATCTCTCACTTATAATTTTTTAACCATATAATATATTGTTTTCAAACTTAGTATGCAAATTGTTTACCACAAACTCAAACCCAGTTTAATGTTTGTGTCTAGGGATGCAAGTGGTTCCTGAGTCAATGAAATTACTAGTTAAGGTCAGCGCAATAAGGAGAATAAGGAGAAGAGAATTTATTTTACATTAATAGATTACTGTTTTGCAACGTTTCTATGTCGCTACAGCAGGGTGGAAAATTTCGGCGCAATTTTGAAAATCGGACCATTTGAGATTTTATTCATTTGTATTTTGCATTTATATACATAAATTATTCATTAATGTAGAAAAGATAACAGGAAACACTTACAATAGCCGGAAACCACAATCACATGCCACACATGCCACAATCCAACAGGAACCGCTCAAGAAAAGCAATAAAATGACAAAAGAAATGAATGGACAACGATGGGAATTCGGGATAGCCGGACTTTGTACCGGCACTAGCAAGAGCTAGCGGCAGGGTCAAACTGGTTCATGGATACCCAATTCTCCCATTTTTCTATCCCGTTTCCCTATAGTATAACATACAAATAAAACCCAATACAGGTATATATCATGTCTGAATCTGTTTAAATCAAAGAAATACCATAGTTTTTTGTTTTGTTTCGTTTTGTTTTTTTTTTTGTTTTTTTTTTTTTTTTTTTTTTTTTTTTTTTTTTTTTTTTTTTTTTTTTTTGTTTTTTGTTTATTTTTGTGAAAAATATGTTCAAATTTGTCTATTAACTCGTAAAAATTTAACATTTTACTTGTTTAAATCCGTCTTTCTCCTTCAGGAGTCCAACTAAACATGCTCATCTAATTTCTCATACTTGTATCTTTAAGGTAATAGGTACGTAAATAGCAATGTTTCCGGGTTTCGATAAAATTTTACATGCAAGTGCATGAAATAGAGCTGGATAGTAAAGGGAAAAATCGGTTTCAGCTATTTTGATGTCTGAAATATGACTGATTAAAAAATCAACAAGCTTTTGAATTCATATAGAATCTATGTAAATCGTACAGAAATATAGAACAACAATCTTCTTCTTCTCTTCTACCGGATTTGACTTTACTACCGGAGTTGACATGTTCAACACGGCGGGTGTCTTATAAGAAGCAGGAGATGCTTACTCTACCGGTGCACCTGATCTCACCCATGGTTTTTATTGGGTCCGTGTTGTTCATTTTTGTATATGTGTGTGTCTTCATTTTCTTTTCTGTGCCGTGCTCATGTTATGTCTTCGTTTTTCCGATGTTGCCATTGTCCTTGGATTGTTCTTTTCAGACTGACGGTTCGGTTCTCACTTACTTTACTTCTTTAAATTGCGATATTTTTAAAACGTATCCTACAATTTTCCTACAAAAATGAAATGTTTAAAACAATGAAATTTCTGTTTTAATTATTTAAATTTTATACTACTTAACAAAAGAAACGATACACAGTTAATTTTATAAATATTTTTGTATTTCGCAATTTAAAGTTTATTTTGCTATATAAATGTATTCAATGCCAAAACGCATTTTTTTTCATTTTTAAATCAGGTCCGAAACGGATACGGCAAAAATCCGGAATGGAAGTCCCGGATGATCGACTTTGCCGTTAACTGATAGATGATTTAATTTGTTTGATGTCAATAATTGAGGCACTTCATCGGGTTAACAATTTGCCATCTTAAAAAGTGGAAAAACAATATCTCATTTCGATGCCTTGTTCAATCCAAAATCAACGCTGGTAGTGACTTAGCACGGTCAGATCGTCGATCTTGATTTCTTTCTATTGCAATTCATTGTTACGTGAAAAGAAGAACAAACTAAAGACTATTGTTTAATCTAAAGCAAACATGAAATGTAGCAAAATCAAGATCGCGCAACACGCATTTACACTTCGAAGAACGGTATTTGAAAATGGAAAATAGGCCTGGGGAATTCATGGTTGACATTGCAATAGAAGTTTGAAGTCAGTCGGTTCGAAAATGTAATAGATTGGTAAAAAGAAAATGTAGACATACTCAGTATTTACGTCTGCAAATTGATATTCCGGGTAATGACCTTGACTGTGACTGGAGATAGTTCAGAAATTGTAAGAGACGTTTTTGGGCATAATGTTAATTCTTACGTGCAAAAAATACATGTTGTGTACGTGCTAGAACGTAAAATATCATTCTAGATCAAATCTGTATATTGTTTCTTTTGTTGAGTAGTATATATAGGGTCACCGAATTCGTTTCGCCTATATAGAAAGTTGATTAAAAGTTCGGCTCATGAAAAATGAATTTCTCTCGATATAACGAGCCGTCAAAATAACGTCGACGTCGGTTTAAGTTACGATTTTAGGCGTAATTAGAACGATTTTCCCCTATTTAGTGATTAATACCACGAAAACGAACTCGGTGACCATATGAAATAATTATATCAATAAATTGGAAATCTCTTTGGCAACTTACGGAAAAATTGTAATTTGAAATAACAACAATTTAGAATGAAACTTAAAATCATCTTACGGTCATCATTAAGCAAATTTATAACGTTCACCATTAGGGTGCTGATTAACGTGCCTCTCATGACCTTAAATGAATTAGGAGTTCGCATAGCAAGTAAAAATGAAAACACACACATGTACAAAGATGAACAACACAAACCCAATAAATAACGATGAGTGAGATCAGGTGAACCGGTAAAGTTAGGATTTTGCTTAATTCATTCATTTATTTATTTTTTTATTCAAAAACAGATTTCTGATACTGGCAACATGTTAACATAGGAAAACTAAATTTCTTATTGACAAACGTTATCACTATTGATGCATTTGAAAAAAACAAGCATACAATATTACGATATACAAAAACCGGGAATGTTTGGCAGCCTATTGGATAAGTATATCGTTGACCTCTGTCACAATGTGTTTGTTATTAGGATGAACATTGACAGCGAAATGAAATATTTGTAAGTATTCCTAATAGTAAGTTACTTAGTATTATAGTGTGTCGCAAAAGTTTATTTGACCAAAGTAACACGAATTCTTAGTTTGGTCACGACATCTGTCTTTCTTGAATAATATGAAATTGCTCCTTTATTAAATACATTCGGTATGGACAATCCATTCTTTCATGCTAATTAACTTTGTTTTCAACAGAGATTTTGTTTGTGCTTTCATTTTGGTTTAACTACAAACAGAAATATTTCATCAGTTAATAGTTCTTCTTTAAAAAAAGAAAATTATCTGTATCACATATGGATTTTATAGCTGCCTTTTTTAGCCTTATTTCAGATTAAAACATCATAAAATAACCAAAAGAGGCAACAAAAGCCATTTTCTCTTTGAATAAATTCGGCACATTTTTCTGTCATCAGATTTGATGCTTTCTTTTTGCATTGTTGTGTGCTGGAAAGAGAATATGAAAATATTTTCCTTCAATTACTGACATGTATATGGCTTTCAAACATAATTTCGAACCAAACCATTGTACATTTTTGTATTACCTTCAAATTTTTAACATTAAACATTACTTTGATGTAGATTTAATCTACACTGAAGAGACATTAGATGTCGAAATGCGCATATGCAGAAAAAAAATTCACAGTAACTTCGGTATCTGGTTATTTGAATATGAAAATAACATTTATCTCAAAAGTAAACAATGAGTAAATAACATTTATCTCAAAAGTAAACAATGAGTAATTCATCTTTTTGTTTTGTTCTTTCAATGAGATCTGGGCTAATTTGAATTTGCATTTTTTGTCTTAGGCTGAAAATTAGTTTCGCAATTTTTATACTTCTTAAAGTGACATCAGCATATACTATGGATTTTTATTGTGGAGATGCCTACACCATTGTAGACGAAACAAGATACAGCTGTAAAATAGCATCAATTGCAATCACCGGATGCCACGATATTTGTAAGTGAAGGATAGATTTAAATCATAAGGCTCACGTATGACTTTCGCATTTCACTTCTTTATTTAGTCAAAAATTCTTATTCAAAATGTTTACGGTAATCTACATACACCAGCAGATATGTTTTGATCTTGTTTGGCCATTTTGATCTTATCACGAACTTGACATCCTTAACGTAATTTTGTTAAGACTGTGTAAGATATTCAGTCGTATTTCAAGATAATTGCGTTCAAGGGCGATCAAGATCTGTTAAGTATGTCAAGATCAAACAAGATCAAATCGAGGTCTTGTTTGATCTTAACAAACTCAACTCGTCTTGATTTTTCCTGAACGCAATTAACAAGTGGATCTTATATGATCTGATGCTATCTTAACACGTCTTGATCGTCCTTCAAATAAATTTTCTTGAAAACCATCTTAAGATCTTACACTGTCTTAACAAAATTGTGTTAAGTCTGTCAAGATCGTGGTAAGATCAAAATGGCCAAACATGATCATAACGTATCTACTAGTGATACGAATCAACTACGTTATGGAGGTAAAATAGACAGTTTACCAATGTCTTTTTAAATGTGTAACTAACACATTATCGTAATTTATCTCATGATTATAAAATATGACTAATTTTGCAGGTATTGTACATCTTCCTCATTTTAGTTTAGATTTGGTCTGTACTGAAGAAACAATATGATCATCTGCAGAAACTAAATTTATACAGCCGGCGATGAATAAATTTATCAGCTAGTGTAAATACTCATTCTTTTATGATGTGGCAGCAATATCTATTTCTTACACGATAATATAACTTTTCATATCACTTAGTGATGACTTTTATGCTATCATTTCATTGGCCTTTCATGCGATTAGATACCTTTTCAGCCGTATTTTCATTGGTTGTTCTAGAGGTCACACATCAGGTCAAACCAACGTCATGGCAATTCTTTTTTAAATTCCGTGCTCATTGCATTATGTCGTCTGCATTATTTTTTTATTCCATTGACAAGAAGAAGAAATGAAAAAATGAGCCTCGTGTGTGCACACCTATTAATTCATTCTCCAAAACAGTTTAATATATTTTGGCCACTTTAAATATATTATTTTATTGCGAGAAATAAGTTTAATTTCCTTTCTGTGTTCTGTGTTGATGTTATGATGTAATGTGTATTGGGATCATTGACGATTGGAAATTGACATCAGAATAAGTTACCACAGAGACATACGTTTAATTACAAATCATTCGTAATATTTTCACTCAACTGACAAGCAAAAATTAATTTTATTACTGTATAGATGCTTTAAACTCTACTGAGCTTTCACCCAGGATTGTCACCAGCGAGGAATCATATACCTGTCATTGCTATTGATTGTTGTGTACATGTGCGTGTAATGCAACATAGTTCCTACATCTACAACACTTATCGTTGTTTTAGTTTCCATAAGGCAGAATCGGGGGTATTTTATTCATGGGATAAAATCACGTGACCACGCCCCTTTTGTGTGAATTACTTCCCTTTATTAAAGTCTAACTTCGAAAGTACATTTCAGTGTTCCGGATTATTTTCATATTATCCCGTCTTTTTTCTAAAAGTACTGTATTAATGTTAACTTCCGTAATGCAAAGTTTTTGTTGTGGGAATTTTAAAACATAGAAATTGAGGTTAAAACCAGTCTGTAGAAGGATTTCTCGTCGCTGGAAAGCTTGGAATTACACATTTTCAATTTAATTTGGCCGCGAATTTTCTTGAGTATGTTAACAAGGGTCTACTGTTTATGAATCTATGCGAGTTATATTTTACAGTCATATGCGGACAAATTTGCTACATATTAATCTTTGATGTGTATTTTCTTGTCAAAGATAGCTTACTCGGCAGTTTTACAATGACTTCTGCAGTCAAAATATCATGATCCCGCTTCGATTTTCAAACTTAACTGGCCGGAAATTTTCATTATAACAGATAAGTATTTATATATAGAATAGATGTAAGCAATCTGTAGAATCTTGCTAGATGCGGACAAATATGATCTAAAGTGTATTATTAGATAATTTTGCAAAATTTCAATATCTCCCCTATGCATTTCAACTAAACATGGCCGACAAGCAAGAGATACAAGATGGCCGCTATGCAAATTAGTAAAGTACCCCTGATTCTGCCATATGCTACTTTATACACGGGGGAAATTTGTTGTTAGACTTTACATTCATTATAAGGATAAGTTTAAAGTATATAATCAATCACAAACACAACTAAATTCTCCCAACTCAACATAATTGGGAGAACACGACAGAATGGTTTATCATAAGAAAAAAAGGTTTCAAAACTCGTGATGCTTGTATATCGCTTGTTATCAAATCTCGCTATTTAATAGCAAATAATAATCAACTCGCTGTAGTTCGTTAATTATTATTGTGTAATTAAATAGCTCGATTTGATATTAAGCGATATACAAGCCTCACTCATACATGTAATGAAACCTATAATTAATCAGTTTGCGTAGGTAAGCTCAAAACCATATTCACCGTATGTAATTAAAAAATGTGATTAACATATTTGAATATATCGTTTAAAAAGCACCCACCTGATTATCTATCATTAACTCGTTTTAATCTCCAGTGTCGTTTCAGGCGTATATGACCATCTCAACCTGATACCATTTTAGAATGGAAAAAGTCGTGAATCGGAAAAGTATCAAAAATTTGAAATATACGAATCCTGATAATAAAACGAAAAATATGTAGCAGGATAATTGTGCTGCATTTTATGTTACCATGTTAACCAGGAAAACTTATGACTTTTCAGATTTTAAATGAATATCAAACTTAGTTTTAAAGAATTCTTTGGCGGCCTGTGCTGTAGTATTTTATTATTATTTTTTGTACGTTTTGTTTGTCTTTTGTCCTGTGTGTGTGTGTGTGTGTCCGAAACTTTAACCTTTTTTATAAGTTTTGAACTATATAAGATAGAGATTTCATACTGGCAAATGTATTGGTCTAGACAAGAGGAGCATAAGTATGAAAAAAATAGGTGTGGACAAAAGTCAAGATCACAGAGGTAAAAAAGGGGGTCTTTTTACATATTCGGCCGTAGAATCTTTACTATTTGTCGTAGAGAGATTAGGTAAAATTGCATATCTGTAGTATGTCAACAGATTTGAGGTAGCATTTACAGTTTTTTAGAAACAAGAGGCCCAAAGGGGGGCAAATGGAAAACTTAATTTTTAAACATTTTTTTTTCAGATCTGGATGCAGTATTTTTCTGAATGTTTCTTATAGCATGTTTAAACAGATAAATTAAGCAATTAGAACCTTTTTAATTAAACAAGGGGCCCATTGGGGTTTCAATTTCTTCTAAATACAGAGGTTAAATTGGATGGTTTTTATAAAGTTATAAACAACTTTGGACTAGGTCTGTTCTAGAGAAATATAAATATGCAAAGAAGAATTAGGTCAGGTCAAAGTCCAAGGTCACAGGGGTCAAAAAGTGGTTAAATTGGATGATTTCCCGTATATGACTGTAGAATCTGGGAGTATATGTAGTGTTTAACAAACCAATCTTGTTTTTCTTCTATTTTTCATGCACTCATTTTCTTATTCAACCTTTAATTAGACATATGTAAACAATGCATTTAAGGTAGATCAGTAGTCTTCCGCCATTTTGAATTTGGTATTCATACTGTTGNATGGTAATTTGCTGATTAAATATTTATATCTTGGAATACAATATTTGAAAAAGGGAGATGATCCAATAAAAATATTTTATATAGTTATCACTATTAAAATTCACATTTTACAAATTATGTGGAAAACAAAGTCGGTGATCCCCATTTTTCTTTCTATTTTTTGACAGTATGTTCAAAAGGCTAACATATGAGTAAAACAAAAATAAATCTATGGAAAAGTTTTAAAGAAAAACAACAAAATACCGGATTTCCCCTATATATTCATTAGAAATATTTGATAATTTTGATGTCAATTATTTTAAAAACAAGCAGGGTGACTCCCCTTTTTATTTTTTTTTATTTCAATTCTTATATAATAAGGAAACTTTCCTGAGAAAATATTGAAAATCTATGGGGAAAAATTTGGAGTACCCATCTACAAAAATGTACCTTAAGAAGCTATTTCGATTGTACTTGTTTTATTAGCCATTACAGATTTCCATGTCGTCACAGTTACAACATTTATCACCTGCTTTCATTGAATTCTTTATAGAGATCTGGTATATACAATGTATGACAAAATTCTGTTTTTGGTAGTCTTTAAATTTTAACGGTTCATGTTGAAGATGGGACACTGGAAGATGGTTTAGCTTGCGACGACTTTGGTTATATGTCCTCTGCTCATTCTGTTTGCGGTGCAACTTTAACTGTAAGGTGTTGTAATGAAAAGGGTACATATGATTTATTACAGTTGCATTTAAAGTCTATGATACAATTATGGTCTAGATCTGATATTATGTTAAATATTATGGTTATTTCAAATTATGTCTTATCAGTCTTCAAAAAAAGTAAATAGTAGTAGAAAGATGACGTAAGTGTCTTAATGAATACATATTAGGTTTTCACTTTAGATTATATATCCATTTATCTTTTCCGAATGTAAGAGATAAGGTAAAGGACGCAGATATTTTATGTGAGAGAAATAAACTGGGCAAAAAAGAAACAAAACATAAGTCTTTAGTTAAAGAAATCTACATTTCCAATGATTTTACATTTTGATGATAAACAAGAACAACTACTACAATGATTTGTCTTTCAAATAAACATTTTTCGGAAATTCGGAAATGAAATTACTGTATGTCATTATTCGAATTTTAGCAAAAAGGATATTTTGAAATTTCTATCTGTAAAGAGGTTCACTCGAGTCTTTTAAGGGGGTCATTTGTTATGTCCTACACAATTGTAAACAAAATGCCACTTTGAAAATTTTGAAAAAATGCAGGTATTTCAATGCCCCGTCTGCTTCAAATTGAGCTAGAACGAGCCATTTGAATGTTGGATGCAGGAAATGACTCATGTTGCGAATAATTTAATGTAGACTAAGGACTGACTTAAGAGATACTGGCACGACAAATGATAGTTCTCGCAGAGGAAGGCCACGTAAAACGACTTAACGTCAGAACAGGCATATTTGTACAATACACCTACATACCGGTTTGTGAATGCAGCCGTTACGTTTCACGAAATTTTTGGTCTCATCCGTATCATAACTTCTTCTCAAATGATACGTAACCATTTACACAAGGTTGGTCTAAAGGCACGTCGGCCACTGAAGGGACCGATCCTGACGTTTGTATAACTAGGGTTGCTCAATTAGAATGGGCTCGTAGACTGACGTGGCAACAAGTGTTATTCAGCGAAGATCAAAGTTTAATCTTAAGCTTAGAGACGGTAGGGCCAGGGTGAACCGCAGACGCAATGAGCGTTATTTTGATACCTGTGTAGAGGAAACAGATCGTGGTATGGGGAGGAATAAGATACAGTGACCGTATAGAAGTCAAAATTATCGATATTAACCGAAATGCCATACTGTAAAGGGAAGAAATTCTTGATCCTGTGGTACTCCTGTCCTTCAAAGACATCGTTGTAATCACGTTTTTTAATAGCAAAATGCCCAGATTCACGTGGCAGGTCTAATAACTTCTTGAATAAAAATCATGTAGGTTTGCTACCCCGGCAAGCAATGTCTCCCGATTTGTCTCCAATCAAGCACCTATGAGATGAACTGGGACTTTGTGTCAAGAATGACCGAAATCCATCGAAAACGCTGTCCCCAACTTCGAGGACCACTGATTAGGGAGTGGAACATATCCCACAAGACTTCATCAATACTCTGATCGGTTTTATGAGACGACGGTGCCGGGCAGTTATGAATGCAAGGAGGCGTCATACAATTATTCAAGTATCACTATCTGTGTAAAGTAAACCAGGAATCGAGAATCTACTACATGTACATATCGAACGCGTTGCATGCATAACGTACCTCTACCGCTCGCCTAAAATGTGTATAACTTTACAACGACAAGTTGACGTACGACGTGAAATTTTGGGCATGTTTAAAATTTTTCCGACGCACCCAACATTCAACAATGCACGCCAACGTGCGTCGACGTGTTTGTAACGTGTCAAGAACGTGTCTCTAACTTATACAACACACACCAGCGTGTACTGAAATATTTTTGCAAGTGTGCAAATGTTGACGCTGTGCGTTTTAGTGTGACAGGGCCATTTAATAATGTTGTTATAACTTGTACCAGGTCCCTTTGCTTAATATAAGCACTAAATGAACAAATAAATGGATATTGCGTAAATGTCCATGAGACAAAATCCCTTTAAATACAATAATGGCCGTCTTGAGGTATGAGCAAAGCTTATTGTTGAAGGCATCGTGGTGCCTTCAAAATGACGAACGACAATAAAAGCGTTTATCCATCGCTTAGTTTATCATTTTGTTGTGGATACTATGCCTCATTTGCATTTACTCCATATTTCTTCATTGTTTATGGCAAGATTAGCGAATGGAGCTGCGCTTTCATTGTTGAATTCAGCAATGTACGTTTAATTTATCTGTTGTTCTTCGTTTATCGGAATAAGTTGACATTCAGCGACACATTTCCATCTTAAGAATATGTTTAATTTTAAAAAAATGCCTGGATTATTTTAAAGTGATATAAACTCATGTTGTGCCAAAGAACACCTTAGATACTTGACAAATGAACTAAAAACTTTGTGAAGAAAAGATTTTTATGAACCTACGAAACCGAATGAAAGGGAATGTCGAATTTGATTGTTGTAATTTGCAGAAATAGCAGAATAATTAGTTGCTTTTACATATTGACATTCTAAACAAGAGCAGCTTTATCATTTTGCAGCTCAGAAAGGAGATTCTATATCATACGGTTCTAAAAGGATCGCTAATTACAGATGTGCAACTCTTTCAAATATCAGCATCTAATATGCTACCTCCGGGACAAACAATCTGAACTCGACAAAACATCTTTTGGATTTTTTAGGATTTGGTAGATTTTTTTCATAAGTCCAAAATCGTTTTAGTGTTTATACACCTCTAAATACACGTAAAAGGTGTTATTTGCTACATTAATACTATGGTAATTTTTGCAAAAATTACTTTGAATACCTAATTTCTCTACACATACATGGAAAAAAAAACAAACAATGGAACAACGCTTTTATTGTTTTAAGTTATGTGGCTAGAAAGTATTCATGTTAATATGCAAATTATTTAACTACAAAATATGTTTAACGTTTAATGTGATGTGAATGTGTACTAAGTATATTTTATTTCGAGGATGTAGCCTTCATGTCTCAGTCTTTCAGGAGTTCAAATTAATATATTCATCGTATTTCTCACACATGAGTTGTACATGTATTTGATAAATGACGTATATGACTCGAATCAAATTATATTATGCTTCCCTGTACTCACTTTAAAAAATAGCAAAAGGCTTTGGTACTCACTTTAAAAAATAACAAAAGGCTTTGGTACAAAGCAAATGGTTTTACCTTAACTAAGTTTAAAACAACAAATTTCTGAAACATATTAGCATAAGAAAAGTTAGATTTAGAAACGTTATCAATGTACCAAATACATATCATTAAAAAAGACAATCTCACCTATAAAATGCTTAAACATTTTGAAATACAGCATTACGTACTTTATACATCAACTGGAGTGAGGTAGCCTTTTGTATTATATATAACTAACTTCCCTCACAAAGTTTTGATAAGATGATAGACATTGACGTTGAAATGAACTATTTGTAAGTATTCCTTTTGTAAAATTGATATTTAATGAAATAATGAAATAAGAACGTATGCTTTTAGAACCTTTAGTTTGACAGAATTGTGCTGAAAGTTTGGTCATGATAATTGATAATTGTCAATATTAGATGGTAATTAGATTACATGGCAAGAAAATGCATTATATACTGTGGATGTACTTTTATTCGTGGGCATCAATTTTCGTGGTTTTCACAAATATCACAATTTCGTGGGCACTTAAATTCGTGGTTTAAAGTTCTATCCATTTAAACTCTATGGAAAAAAGCATTTCGTGGGGAACTTAATTTCGTGGTTTAAGTGAACCACGAAATCCACGAAAATTGGAACCCCATGAACAATAGTACTTTCACAGTAATAGACATTGACATTGATATGAACTATTTTAAGTATTCCTTTTGTAAAATAGATATCTAATAAAATAGTTGAAATAAGGAAGTATGCTTTTAGAATAGTTTGACAAAATTGTGCTGAAAGTTTGGTCATGGTAATTGATAATTGTCAATATTAAATGGTATATTAGAAAACATGGCTAGAAAATGCATTACATATATTCATGTGTTTCATTTAAATTAAATTATTTATATTAAATTTTCATATGTTTTTTTGTCCCCAAGGGTATTCAACAACCATTTGGCAAAAACTTTGGTATTGGCCCGAAAACTGATTTTATATTGTAATTTGCAATATAATAAAAAAAAAGATAACAGGAAACACCTACAATGGCAGAAAAACATAGTCACATGCCCGAAAGTAATAAGGAACTGCACAAAAAAGTCTAAATTGAAGTTTTAAAAGAAGGAGGATCATCTCCCTCTTGCATAGCTCTGCTCTTAGCTGGTTGTGCTTATCCATTTAGTCTAAAATGCAATTTGTTCTCTGTCGGAATACATATATGTCGGTGTATAGATTTTCAAATGTTTCAATTTAATCTGAATTTAAAGAGACACTGAAGAGACATATGTTGTCGAAATGGCCAAATGCAGATACCAATTTGATAACATTCTGTATGTTAAGAATTCACATAGTTAGTGCTCAATTTTTTGTTTGCTCACCTGACCCGAAGGGTCAGTTTTAGCTATTGTCATCACTTGGCGTCCGTCGTCCGTCCGTCCGTTAAACTTTTCACATATTCATCTTCTCCTCTGAATCCTATGAAGCAAATTCAACCAAACTTTACAGGAATGATGTATGGAGGGTCCTTTACAAAGATTTCTCATTTCGTTGCGATCCGATAAAAAACATGGCCGCCAGCGCAGAACTTAGGTTTAACATTGGACCCTACTAGAAAAATCACATTTCCATCTTCTGTTCTGAAAAGGCTGTAGCAAATTGATCCAAACTTTACAGGAATGATGTACTTAAGGCCCTTAACAAAGATGGCTCATTTCGTTCCGATCCGACGAAAAACATTGCCGCCAGCACGGAACATGGTTTAACATAGGACCCTATGGGAAAATCACATTTGCATCTACTCCTCTGTACTAAAGGTCCTTAATAAAGATTGCTCATTGAGCAGCAATATACCTACCTCTCCAGCCTATGGAGTGTACATTTCACAGTTGATTCGTTACTGTCGGGCATGCAGTTTATACAGTGACTTTTTAGAGCAAAAACACTGTCCCATAAGCTGCTTAGTCAGGGATTTGTTCAGCCTTTGTTACTTTCATCCCTTCAGAATTTCTATGGCCGTCATCATGACATCATTGACAGATATGACGTGTCTGTGTCCCAAATGAAAACGGACATTTTCAGCTAGATTTCACGTATTCACGGATTTGACATAATCGGATTTGACTCAACCCTGGATTGACTCACTGATAGCGTGAAGGGTGCCGCTAGCGGAGCAAGACATGCTTATCCTTCCGGAGCACCTGATGTCACTCCCGGTTTTCATGGGAGTTCACACTATGAGTGCCTTAGTTCTTAATGTTATCTTTTTATTTCCGTGCATTGTAGCTGTCTCACGTCCTTGTTTTGTCTTTGTTTTTATCTGTTACCGTTTTTGCCATGTCTTTGGACTTCGATTTTTGTAGTCATCGCTTCCCTTGTTCCTTCGGTATTCTACTGCCGTTGTTTCGTTCCGATCCGATGAAAAACATGGCGGCCGGCACGGAGCATGGTTTAACATAGGACGCTATGGGAAAATCACATTTTCATCTACTCCTCTGAAACCACTGAAGCAAATTCAACCAAACTTTACAGGAATGATCTATGGAAGGTCCTTTACATAGATTGCTCATTTTGTTCCAATCCGATAAAAAAAACATGGCATCCAGCGCAGACCTTAGGTTTAACATTGGCCCCTATGGGAAAATCACATTTTCATCTCTTCTAAACCCACTGAAGCAAATTCAACCAAACTTTACAGGAATGATGTACTTAAGATCATTAACAAAGATGGCTCATTTCGTTCCGATCCAACGAAAAACATGGCCGCCAGCACGGAACATGGTTTAACATAGGACCCTATGGATAAATCACATTTGCATCTACTCCTCTGAAACCACTGAAGCAAATTAAATCAAACTTTACAGGGATGATTTATGGAAGGTCCTTGACAAAGATTGCTCATTTTGTTCCGATCCGATAAAAAACATGGTAACCAGCGAGGAACTTAGGTTTAACATTGGACCTTATGGGAAAAATCACATTTTCATCTTCTGCTCTGAAAAGGCTGAAAGGAATTGAACCAAGCTTTACAGAAATGATGTACTTAAGGTCCTTAAGAAAGATGGCTTATTTCGTTCCGATCCGACGAAAAACATGGCCGCCAGCACGGAACATGGTTTAACATAGGACCCTATTGGGAAAATCACATTTTCATCTACTCCTCTGAAACCACTAAAGTAAATTCAACCAAACTTTACAGGAATGATGAATGGAAGGTCCTTTACAACGATTGCTCATTTCGTTCTGATCGAATCAAAAACATTGACGCCAGTGTGGAACTTGGGTTTAACATTGGACCCTTTTGGAAAAATCACATTTACATCTTTTCCTTTGAAACTGCAGAAGCATATTCAACCAAACTTTACAGGAAGGATGAATGAAAGGTCCTTAACAAAGATTGCTCATTTCGTTACAATTCGTTCGAAAACATGGCTGCCAGCACGGAACATAGTTTATCATTGGACCGTATGGGAAAATCACATTTTCATCTACTCTTCTGAAACCACTGAAGCAAATTCAACGTAACTTTACAGGAATGATGACTGAAGGTACTTGACAAAAATTGCACATTTCATTTAAATCCGACAAAAAACATTGCCTCAAGTGCAGAACATAGTTAAACATTGGAGCCGAGTATGAGAAAACCATCCTTTTCATATCGTCTTCTCTCAAAACAATTAAAGCAAATTATACTAAATGTAGAGAAGGTCCATTGCAAAAATTACTCATTTCAATAGGATCAGACAATACACACAGGTGCTAATTTAGAACATAACTTAACACCCTACCCCATTGGTAAAAAACATGATCATGTATGGTCATGCATGGCATAGAAGCGTTTTGTCAGGTGAGCGATACAGGCTCAGTCTCTGAGCCTCTAGTTGTAGTGTCTGTTATGTTCATTGTTTTTACTTACTTGTTTTTGTTTGTTTGTTTGTTTGTTTTTTTTTTTTTCGTCTTCCGTCTTTTGGTGTTTTTGCATCAGACTTATCACTGGGCCTTTAATGATTCGTTCCTTCAGTATTCTACTGTCGTAGTTCTATGGTATCTTTGGTATTTTGTCCGAAAGTTTGTAATTGCTCCAAATATTACTGTATTTATGCTTATGTTGTGAAACTTTACCTTCACCTAATCACATTATGTTAATCTTTAATATAATTTCAATTTGTTTCTCTAAGAATGAAAATCTGTATCGCCATTTCTATAATACTGAAATTGACATCAGCATGGCCTTATGACTTTTATTGTGGAGATGCCTACACTATAGATACAATGCATCTAGACGAAACCAGATACAGCTGTAAAAAAGTATCAGATTCTATCACCGGATGCCATGATATTTGTAAGTGAAGAATAAATATTAGAAAAATGTCCTTTACAAATTAAGGTAACTGATTAGTTTTTAATAAGTAACAATTTAAAAATTGTTATTTATCAATTATGCAAAAAGTAAATTCTCAGTAACTTCGGCATTTAGTTATTTGTTACCACTGGGTCGATGCCACTACTGATGTACTGTTAGTCCCTGAAGGTATTTACCAGCCCAGTAGTCAGTACATCGGTGCTGACCCGAAAGCCTATTATTTTTGGAACCTTAAAATATCTTAATTTTTGTAAATTTTGTTGCAAACTAAGGAGTATCTCCCTCGTGCAAAGCTCTGTCCTTAGCTGATTTTGGCTTTATATTTATATTATATTGGCTATTTTTTTCTCTATCAGTTTTTAAACATCTTTGAGTTTATTGTCTTCCAAAAGTTTACATTTCATTTGCACTGAAGAGACATAAGTTGTCATAAGTTTACTTGGTACCGGCACTAGCAAAAGCCAGCGGTAGGGTTAAACCGGTTTATGGGTACCCAAACCCAAAACCCAAAGCATTTATATCAATACAATGTACACACAAGCCGACTTTCGACAATCATTACAATACCACTTGCGAACAATATTTTCATGGCTGGATAGAGCCTACCAAAACTGTAGAGTTCCATGTAGGTTTTTTGTCAATTTTCGTTTGAATTCTACACGAAATTTCAATTCTTATCTAGACGAAAGGGAGGGGTTACATCCTTCGACCCCGCAATCCTCCTATGCTTTGGCCCTGATCATTATTTTCTCCCTATCAGTTCTTCTATGTTTTGAGAACTGGGGGACATGACCTATCGTAATGACCTTCTACAGAAATAAAAATGTATGGCCACTTTCTCGTGGTTTATTTTTCTTTTGGCATACCAAAGATTGAATCAAATTTTCTCAAAAAGAAACTGTCTTGTTATTAAACACTATCATAACAAAACCGATTCAAATGTATTTGTACACTTTAGGATAAAAGATTTAATTTGCCTTTTGAATGTAATTTGGACAGATTTTAACAAGTTTTGTAGGTTTTTGTTGGAATCCATGGTAGAGCGCCTACAGATCCTAACTAATCTAATGCTGCCATTTGGTTTTGGTTCTGAGTGTCCTTCAAGTTAAAAAAAAACATGGAAAAATAGTTTAAATGTAAACAAGAGGGCATTTTCAGCCACCTCGACTGCTAATATGCCAGAAAACATATGCGTGTTGCATAAATTGCTTTTATTCCTAGGAAGTACACGTACCAGAGACCAACTTACATTAATTGAACATATTTTAAAAATGACCAACACAAAATGAACAAAATTCACGTCTAAATGGTCATACTTCTTTTTATTCAAGTTTGGTATTTGTTGTTTAAACTTAAAAAGTGCTTTGGAAATTAAACACACTCATGATGATTGGGGCGGTTACCTTGACAAAAGTAACAAACAACGGCAGTACAATACCGGAGGAACAAAGGGGTGAAATTCACAAAAATCGAAGTCCAGAGAAAGGGCAAATACTAGAACACAAAAAACAACGACGTTAGACACAAAAACAATGACGTTAGACAGATACAAAGCACAGAACCAGAAATTACAACATTCAGAACAAAGGCACTCACAGTGTGAACTCCAGTGAAACTGAGAGTGACATCAGGTGCTCCGGAAGGGTAAGCTTGTCCTACTCTGTTAACGAATATAAGTTGATGTATAAAAAAGAATAACCAAAAAAGGACTTCTGTTCTACATTCTCAACTAACTTTACAAACATAAAGATTGGTTAGCATAACTCTATATCATTTTATTAAGCTTTATCGTTTATAAAACAGGTTAATTAATGGGTTTACCCATATCCTTTCTTGTTCATCTTATGCTTCTTCCCAAATACATATTAGCAAAAACAGATAACGCCATACCCACTCAACGCATCAAAATGTATTATATTGATTGATTGATTAGTTAGAGTTTAACGTCCAATGAGCAATATTTCAGCTATATCAGGACGAGAACAAGTTAATCAATTCAAAAAATTGAAAGTATCAGAAGAAAGAAACAAAGGTGGAAGGGACAACCTGGGCAACGACTTTTGACTGCCACTGGAAAATTGGAGAAATGGGTAGGGGCAGGAAATTTAGCCTTCTATACGACACCCAGTGCGTCTGCTCTCTTTAGAGAAATATAGAAGGGTCTTTATACTGCATGGAGCGTGGCGTTTCTCCACACAGTTTGGCTACAATGGTTTGCGGTCAGGCTTTCCGTATTATGACCTGACTACCCCGCATAGACAGGGCATTCCCCTATCCACCACCTGGGGACGCGCCCGGCAGCTCTGTAGCCGAAGCCCCTGAAAACCGATTCAGGTGCCGGG